>JXSR01S073488.1:190128-200478 GCA_000969725.1 Ophiothrix spiculata
CTCCACATGAGCTGCCATGCCAACTGACTCTGTGTCTCTGGGTCTGTTAATGGCACTGGTATGTTATTGATATGTCGTAGTGATGTACAGCCACTCTTGGGGTTAGGAATTCCACCATGGACGCAAAATATCTGAAACGGCAAGAGTAAACATCTTCACATATGGTTTGATGAGGGAAGGAGGTTCTCCCAATGTAAAATTAGAATTGCAGATAGGTTTCAAATACTCGTTAATGAATGTTCTTATGCATATCGAAATTGTTAGATGAAATTGAAACTGATCAGGAACACTTATGTTTTTGTACCAAATAAAATCAGTGATACCAATCACCGTCATCAGCAGTCTAATTTTAAGTTCCGACTAATGCTCCTCTGAAACACTTTGTAGATGGCGTCCTAGATGTTAAAGGTGTATCCAGATGGGAAGAAAGAGACCAACCCCACTCTAAATAGATATGGGGATGCAAAGTTTCTAATATTTACGATTCTATTCTGGATACAACTTTAACAGGTTCATAGGAGGATCAGACGGAACACAGAATTAGACCGCTGCCGACGGTGATTGGTATCACTGACATTAATGGGTACAAAAATGTAAGTGTTGTTGGGCAGTTATTTAGATTTCTTTTGAAGGTTTCAAATAGAGCTCAAATAAAGTTGGAGGTTTTTTATGAGATTCTGGAGGGTTAAATCCCCTAGCACAACAAGAAGTCTTGGAAGTGATCGATGTTCTCTTATTATTTTATTTATGTGTACAAGGTTTTCCTAAAAATATATACGTCTGAAAGTTGGAGGCGACATTTTTAAGATTTTGGCTCAAATATGTGTTCCAAGAGCATAAATATGTATTGAATACATTTGTGACTTTCCTTGTCTTTATTAATGGCTTTTTTGAGATTTTGGCCCAAATATATGCCACAAGAGAATAAATATTGACGATTTTTCCTTGTATTTTTTCTATTCTTTTTATTATCAGAAATGCAAAAATCGTACTAATACAATTTTTTGCCGACTAAAAACGTAAAAATCGTAACAAATACGATACATACATACATTTATTTATATAGCGCCTTTCCAATGATCAAAGCGCGGAAAAAATATTTGAAAATAAAATAAGTAAACATCATATAAAAAAGAGCAAAAAAAAACAAAAAAACAATTATAAATTATACATATGAGTCTTCAACATTTTCTTAAACATGTTAATATCATTGATCTCCCTGAGATTACGAGGTAAGCTATTCCAAAGTTTGGGACCAGCAGATGTAAAAGCTGTATCACCAAAGCATGTTTTGGAAAAGGGAATATGAAGCCTTGTCTTGTCAGAAGTTGAACGTGTAATGCGACCATATGACTGGGATTTGACACGGATGCATTGTTGCAAGTAAACGGGAGCCTGATTGTGATTGCATTTGAAAACATAAAGGAGGATCTTGTATTTTATGCGTTTATCAATTGGTAGCCAGTGGAGTTTGTCCATGAGTGGTTTTGCACTATCCAGCCTATCAGCAGAGAATATTAATCTGGCAGAACGATTCTGGAGGACCTGGAGACGTTGTATATCTTTCAAATGAGAACCATATATGAGAGCATTACCATAGTCAAGTTTTGACAAGACAAGTGATCGAACAGCATGATGTTTCGTGTCCTGATCAAGGTAGCGCCCAATTCTACGAATGTTGCGTAACTGAAAATAACCAGATGAGATAATACTATTAAATTGCTTAGTCATGCTCATGTGGGTATCAAAAATTACACCCAGATTTCTAATGTCAGATGAAGGTTTAATAATGGCGTTTCCGATTTTCAGTTCAATTGATGGAAGCCTCTGATAAAAATACCTGGAACCTGCTATAAAAAACTGGTTTTATCACTATTAAATTTAAGTTTGTTAATGTTCATCCACTCCATTAGTTCACAAATGCAATTCTGTAACTTGTTCAGTGCATGTTGAGCAGAACCTGTGACCTTGGGGTTAAAAGAGACATACAATTGCGTGTCATCTGCATACTGGTGAAATTGAATAGTTATGACTACGAATTATATCACCGATGGGTAATGTATACAAAATAAACTGTAATGGGCCTACAACTGAGCCCTGAGGGACACCATAAATAAGAGGTTTAGAATCAGAGTAAGAACCTTCAATGAAAACACTACATGTTCTGCTTTCAAGGTATGTTTTAAACCACTTAAGGGCTGTTCCTGAGACACCAATCCTATTATGAAGGCGTTTGAGCAAAATGTCATGATCGACAGTATCAAATGCCGCTGATAGATCAAGGAGGACGAGAAAAACAACTTCCTGTCTATCAACGGCATTTAATATATCACTCTTTACCTTTAACAGAGCAGTCTCTGTACTTGTATTTGCCTTATAGGCTGATTGAAACATTTCATCAAGATCATATGAAGTAACATGGTTCGTAATTTGGTTAACAACTACTTTTTCAATAAGTTTTGATACGTACATGATATTGGAGACAGGTCTATAATTTTTGTATTCATTACGATCAAGAGAGGCTTTCTTTATAATGGGTGTTAAAACTGCATGACCAAGAGCACTGGGAAATTTGCCAGATGTTAAAGACAAATTAATGATTTCTGTAAGACATGGAATTACAGCATCGACATGTTGTTTCAACAACCATGTAGGTATTACATCTAAAACACTTGAGGTACTAGAAGACTTACTTATAAGTTATGAACTTCTTGTTTAGAAACTGTCATAAACCTGTCAAAAACACAATTGTTATTTGTGACCCAGCTAGCCTCACTTTGATGAGAGTTGTTGATGTTACTATCTAAGGTCTCACGGATCCTGTTAACCTTGTCCATAAAGAAAGTTGCAAATTGATTACACAAGTCCTGTATTGAATCATAAGATGGAAGGATTCTGCTACCCTTGTTTAGAAGTGTATTGATGGTTTTAAAAACACCTTTTATATCAGCATTAGCCAACTTATCCTTATAAAAATCAGATTTAGCAGAATCTATCAGGCGGTCAACTAAGTGCTTTTGTTCAATATAAGCCTTCTTGTCTTCCTCAGTACCACTTTTACGCCATTTCCGCTCACAGCGCCTACGAACCCTTCTCTGGTCACTTATGGCATCATTGTACCATGGAAAACGTGCGCGGATGGTATGCACCTTAACGGATTCAGGGACATGACGATCAAGAACTGCTCTAACCTTGCTATTGAACTGTTCAAGCAGTTCATCGACACATTTTGTAGGACTTATCTGATAAAGCTCGTCAGAAAGTTCTTTACGGAACATATGTGTGGTGCTCTGGCAAAATGAGCGGAAAGTCGCGATTGAAGATTTTGAATAAATGGCTGCTAAAGTAAAAATATGGTGAAAAGATCAAATTTCTTGTTTTGACATAAAACGCATTAGTACATAAGTGTTAATCTATACTTCGCGTTTTGAAGGTCAATTATGCCGGAAAGTGCAATTATTCACGGGTAATTGGTCGCGTTTTGCTATACTACACTATAGTATACAGTAACTTTAGAATCGATTTGCGACAATATTCTACTGCCATATTTTGAGTGGACCGTTTTGTATTTCGATCTCTAAATGAAAATTGTAGAAAGTAAATATGACATATTATATATCATTGGAAAGCTGAGATGATAGAAAATTAAAGTAAGACATAAACTCAGTTTTGAAAATCGCGACTTTCCGCTCATTATGCCAGAGCACCACACATATCATGGTTAAGTAACTTAAAATTACGCATTTTACACACTTTTTTGCTTTGTTTAGGTCTAGGAAGATTAAGGTAGCAGTGTACCATAAAGTGATCAGAGATCAGGTTCGCCTGTACTGACCACTTATTGATTAGGTTATCTTCAGGACTAACAAGTACTAAGTCCAGGGTATTACCATGGATGTGTGTAGGACGATTTATATAGGAGTTAAAAGCAAAAACGTCAAGACAATTAGAAAATTGCTTAGTGTCAGATTTATATGGCTTGTTCATATGTATATTAAAGTCTCCAACCATGACAGCTTTGTGTGGTAACAGTGCTATTTCTCCCATAAACTCTTCAAATTCTTTAAGAAAGTCAGACACACGCAGACGATTCTTTTGCGATGGGTAGGGTCTATATATAATATAGAGGGGTGGCGTAGTGTAGTGGTTAGCAATCTCGCCTTGCACGCATTGGGCCCAGGTTCGATTCCCGGTGAGGGCTGCCTTGCCGGAATGGAATCTCGGAATCTTTGCTAAGATGTTTGTCTGACTTGGTGGGAGCATTGGGTCAGATATTCGATCTTCTCTGCCCCTTACATGAAGTATTTAGAGTTGGGTGAATATTTCATGAGAGATTGTCGTCCTTCGGAGGGGACGTAAAGCCGTCGGTCCCATGTACAGAAGAGTCATACCTGTATATGTAATCGCAGTTAGTATCGTAAAGAGTAGGGTATTCTACCCCTGATTGTTCCCAACCCCGTTCTATTCATTGTAGGGGTACCCCTTGTAGAGTGTTTATCACTGTTGGGTATACCCGTGAGGATCACTCCTCTAAAGTGTAATAAAATAAAAAAAATAATCATGAAATTCCGGAGGATGGATCCATAACACAGGCCAGTTCAAATGTAGTAGCATTAAATCCGAGTTGTACTGTGCGAAGATTTAACGAAGCTTTATATATGACTGCAACACCCCCGTGATTGGTTGTTCCCCTGGGGAAATTATCGTCGTCTTTACTGAGCCAAGTTTCCGTTAAAAACATTAAATCAACGTCATCTGCAAGGAGACAATCAGACACTATGGTAGTCTTATTTCTAATTGACTGCGCATTCCAAATCCGAGTGTTCAGACAATTTATAGGAGGGGATTCGATTAAATGATCAAAGTAGTACCGGTTATCAAAATCAGAGTTAACTTCATTTTGATTAAACAAGAGTCTCTTTCCACCTCTCTTGCCACGTTTTCGCCACCTTCTTCTCTTCTTAGGGGTTGATGATCCTTGAGAATCAATATGTTCATGATGGTGGGTGATACAAGGGTTGCGAAGTAAATTTAATGAGTTCAAAGTTTTACAAGTTTCGATATTCAATGGGCAATCTGTATTATTGGTACATAGGCCATGTAAGAAAACAGCTGAATACTGGATCAAAATCGTACTAGTTGGTAAGCCTGTCAATCAACAGCATAACATCAAAACAGTTGTTGACTGCTCCCCAAATCTGATGACCTACGGTCTTGCCAAACTTCTTCCACTCAAACTTCTAGGGGCCAAGGAGGGGGTGGGCATAATCAATCACAGTCCATACCTTATTGTCAACTACTGCAGCTAATGGCATCACATCAAAACAGTTGTTGACTGCTTCCCAAATCTGATGACCAATGGCCTTGGCAAACTTCTACACACCCTTCCAGGGGCGGGGATGGGTTGGGGATATGCACGGCATCACATCAAAACAGCTGTTGACTGCTTCCCAAATCTGATGACCTATGGTCTTGCCAAAATTCCACCCACCCTTCCAAGGGGCAGGGAGGGGTGGGGATAAGCGCATTTCATACCTTATTATCAACTACTGCAGCTAATGGCATCACATCAAAACAGTTTGAACTGCTTCACAAATCTAATGACCTATGGTCTTGCCAAACTTCTTCTACCCACCTTTCCAGGGGACAGGGTGGTGAGGGGATAAGCATAGTCCATACCTTATTGTCAACTACTGCAGCTAATGGCATCACATCAAAACAGTTGTTAACCGCTTCCCAAATCTGATGACCTATGGTCTTGCCAAACTTCTTCCACCCACCCTTCCAGGGGGCACAGAGGGGTTGGGTTAAGCACATTTCATACCTTATTGTCAACTACTGCAGCTAATGGCATCACATCAAAACAGTTGTTGACCGCTTCCCAAATCTGATGACCTATGGTCTTGCCAAACTTTTTCACACATTCACTGCAAAAGATAATCACATTTGATCATTGAAAATACTGTATCGTCTCCGATAAACACCCTGAGGCGTAACAATTTCTAAAAATAAGGGCATTTATTTGAAGACAGATTTTCAACATCAAAATTGCACAAACTTTATATGTAAGCTTAAAATCTATGGACAATTATTGTTATACATTTATGAATAATTATAACCCAACAGGTAGAGAAAATGTTACTTTATTCCTAGTACCCTAGCTTACCTCATTTATCGACTTGAAGGTGGTACATGATCATGAGAGCTAAAAACTCTTGTTAGCTGTTTGTCACAAGTGTGTTCACTATCAAATATTTTTCATTTCTAAATATAGTCATATTTTCAAACACCTATAAATATGTCTAGAAACACATAAACACATAGATTTTGGAAGTATGATCAATTTGTGAAATTGGCACAATGTCAAAAATTTAGTACACAGGTTATCTTGATAATTCTTTGCAATCTGTAAAATTTTGAGGAAATGCAGAGCACTTTGATCCAATTTAAATAATAAATAAAAATGTCACAAAATATGAACCAAAATAACAAGAATGATTTTTTACATGATTAGCCATTCAAAGCCATTTACGACTAGACTCATGGCTTAATTTCACATTTAAAGTATTTAATAAAACCATTCTATTTTCTAGACAAAGAAGTTTCTAGGCAATTGTTTCTAGAATTAAAAAAAAGTAAACTAGTTCAAAGTACCCAGGAAAAAATCCACTCAAGATATATTTTTTTAAATGGAACAAAATACACTGGTTTTGAGCACTTTGGACACTCATTTTGGACCAAAACCAACCTTATCATCATGTTCAACATGAAAATTTACTTCAAGAATACGTATATAGTGGAATTATTTGTGCTAAATTTATTTTCGCCCTTTTCTCGCAAAATGGGGTTAGCGCTAAAATAAATGCACCAAGAAAATTAATGTGTATTTGTTGCAAACGAAATTCCATTCTCGCCACATATTGGCAAAAACAAAAACGTGCAAAATGGTCCTCAATTGGCAGAGCGCGAAAATTACTGATGGCATATATATTGGTGTTTACAGTATATAATTTGCTCAGTTGTAAAGAATAAAGCATTTCTGAAAAAGTGGGTTGACACTACTGGTAAAGTAAAAAAAATCAACATACTCCATTTAATTACATAACTAAAAATATTAAACCTAGATTGTTTAGACTCATGTCAGCAGAACAACAATATTATGAATTGATAGAGTACACACGGAATTTGATGACTTACGTTTCAAAGTGGAACATCTTTTGAACCGACCGCAGCTCATGATTGCCTCGGATGAGGAAGAACTTTTCTGGTGCTAGCAACTTCTGAGATAATAAATAAGCTACAACCTATATAACAAAGAAACAAAAGATCAAAAATTAACTGTCAAACAATTTTAACTTGCAAAGGTTAATTTTGAATAATTTCAGTAAATAAATAACACACTTAGAGCATTATTTGCCAAATTGGAGACCAACATGGATTATGCTCAGTCCATATTTAAAAAAGGTTTTAAATTCAAAAATTTGTCAGAATTTGATGAGCTTGCCTGGATTTAAGACAGCTTTCTGTACCAGACACGTTCAAAAAATGTGCTTTATTAACGTAAAGCATTTTTCTCTCGGATGCAACTGAAACTTTTGGGACCTTGAACCAGCAGAAGTCCTGGTATGTTACGGAAGACTTCGGACGGTCATCAACCAAATATTGCCGAAATCCTTGCAGGTAGGGTTACACTAAACAAACTTTGTTGTGGCCTTGGGCCAAAAAAAAAAAAAAGTTGGGTTCTGGTAACCCGCGCGCCTTTCTGTTAAGTGAGATATTTCCCGCATTCTTTTTTTTTTCAATCTTTGCTTTTGATAAATAAAAAAATTCTGCAAAAAATTGAGACTTGCGTACTTTTTAACCTTGTTGTATATTAATTTACATACCACAATCTCCATCTACATTTGATCTTGCTCGAGATACTCAAGCCATCAGGGGTCAATTTCACTAACATTAAAATGCATCGTTAACCCATCGTAAGACCCAAACCCATCATTAGCTAAAACTACCTCTTGACCCCACGCAACATTATCAAAGGGTTCGATTTTTCTAATGTATAATTCGTATACCTTACGATGCGGTGAACACTAACGAAGGGTTTTCATGTCTTTGTGATATCTAGTTGTAGTTACGAGCTGAACCCTTCGTTAGCTACAATGCACTGTAATGTTAGTGAAATCGACCCCAGACCATCTTAAACCCATTACCTCATCAGCTGAGTGGTATAACCATGATAACATGCATTTCTCAACTCTGAGCAATTGTAAACCTAAACTGAATGTTATTAAGTAAAGATGCAACAAAACCATGATAACATGCATTTCTCAACTCTGAGCAATTGTAAAACTAAACTGAATGTTAGTAAGTAAAGATGCAACAATACAAGTTGCATGTTGTAGTATTTAACATGAAAGAGAAGCCAAGGGCGGCTACAGTAGCACTTTGGACACTCATTTTGGACCAAAACCAACCTTATCATCATGTTCAACATGAAAATTTACTTCAAGAATACGTATATAGTGGAATTATTTTTCTTTCTGCATTTTTTGTAAAAATAAAAAAAAAAAGCATATCGCATCGCATTTTCGAAAAGTAAAAAATAAAAAATAAAAAGCCACGTATCGCATTGTTCTTTTCAAGCATGTTACCAGAAACAAACTTGTTTTTTTATTTGGCCTTACCTCGACTCCATATTCTCCTCTATCTACATAGTCTCCCAGAAAAAGAAATGAACATGGTGTTAACAGCGGACCCATTCTCCATAAAGCCTTCTCAAAACATATCAAATCTCGAAAGTTTCCATGAAGATCACCTGAAACAAACCATTCAATAAATATTTTGATTCAAAAAACAAAATAAAATTGAAGCAAACAAACAAAAACAAGACCAGTAAAGGAAGAAATGAAGGTTTCTTGCACTGAATGTTCAGTTTGCAATTTGACAAAACCAAATCACTTGCATTGAATTTTGAACCCCAGGAAGCTCTTGCTAAACAGCTGATTCTCTCAGAATATTAAATATTTTACGATAAAAACGACAATTATTTCATTTGCATGACAATATATACACTTACCTATTATTATATACAGAGATTGTGGGTTCGAGCCCCGGGCCGGGCGTTTATAGTCTCCTTGTTTCCTTGAGCAAGAAACTTTATTCTACTTGCTCCGTGGTCGGACAGTCACGTAAAGCCGTGAGTCCCCTGTACGAATAGACTCCTTCATGGGGTATGCATGTTATGCAAGTACTTGTATCATTGATTGATTAATTGATTGATATTGAATTCATTAAATTTCCTACAAAACAGATGTGTTGGTTGTGTGTACTGCGAGCATGTGCGATAACGTAGCAATAACAAAAATGCACTGCGCGCATCTTGACTGGTAGTTCCACTCATCGATCGTGTGAAAAGATAAGCTTTCATACTACGCGAAGTGATACGCTTGTTCACTACACGCATTTATTGCGTTCAGAGTTTCATGATTTGTAGGAATTTAATGACTTCAATAATAGAATATAGGAAGGAGCATTAATCTTTATCAGCCTTGATTCATTGGCCAGGACTTGCTTAGCTTCTCTACACAGGGCTAACATACACTTGCTAGGGAATGCATGTCTATATTGCTTTTCTACACAGGGCTAACATACATTGCTTTCCTACACAGGGCTAACATACCTACCTAGAATATAAGAAGGAGCATTAATCCTGATAAGCCTTGGTTCATTGGCCAGAATTTGCTTAGCTTCTCTACACAGGGCTAACATACACTTGGCAAGGGAATGCATGTCAACATTGCCCCAGCAGAAGGCATCCTTGGTATGCGTGCCAGAGGTGCTTTTTAAAGCTCTCTCAAAATAGCGTAGACCTGTTAACATTTCATTTGGGTGTGACCGCTGCCAAAGAAAAAACAAACAACATATATGAGATGAGTGAACCTGTCAGTGCAAAAGAAGGACATTTGGAAGGCAATATGGACTGGGATCTATCTATCACATTTACAACATTTGGGGATTCCAAACACAAAGTACATCTCTGCAATCAGTTTTATATTAGAGACCATTTTTGGACACAGGGATGCCACTTGGGTACGGAAAAAAATAGGAAATTAGTCTCGATCAGATACCAAATTTGAGCGGATGGAGAAAACTTCCCCTTGGAGAAGATCTTGGAATATTTTAGTTGCTATTTTGACCCTTTGAACCATTTTATGCAACTCTCTATCACTTTAATAATAAAAAAAATTAAATGAAACTCTGATTCTTTTTTAAAAATAGGAAAAATGCTCCAAAATCACCAAAAAGTAGGAATTCCTACTAAAGTAGGAAAAGTGGCATCCCTGTGGACAACAG
>JXSR01S073489.1:46827-58018 GCA_000969725.1 Ophiothrix spiculata
CTGCATTCGATACAATTGACCATGAAATTCTCATTAATCGGATGCAGACGGAGTATGGTATTACTGGTTCCGCCATTAATTTTTTCAGTAGTTACTTAAAAGATCGCACAACCAGAGTCTCCGTTCTTAATGAATATTCTGATTATCATCCGCTTAAATATGGTATTCCACAAGGGCTCGATTGCGGGTCCACCAATTTTTACTGCGTATGCGCAACCTGTCACAGGTATTATTAGGAGTTTTTGGGATTGGGTATCACATCTATGCTGACGATACACAGCTCTATGTCAGTTTCGATCCCAAGTCTGAAGACGACATTGTAGCTGCAAAAACCAGGCTGACAGAATGCATCACTGAGATACGATCATGGATGCTTGCGTATAAGCTCCGACTTAATGATGCAAAAACAGAGTTGGTCGTTATTTCTTCAGCCTGGTATGCTGAAACTTTGTCTTCTTTGTCTTTGAAAATTGGTGAATCCGTAATTGAGCCATCTAGCTCAATAAGAAACCTTGGTGTTATTTTTGATAATAATCTTTCCATGAAGGGACATGTCAGCTCATTGTGTAAAATCACAAATTTTCATTTGCGCAATATTAGTAAAATCAGAAAGTACATTGACCAATCTACATGTGCACATGCAGTGAGATCTCTTGTTCTGTCTAGGCTCGACTATTGCAATTCTTTACTTGGTGGCTTATCTTCCTATGATTTGTACAGGCTTCAGAAACTCCAGAACCGTGCGGCGCGTCTTATCTATCAGGTCCCCAAACGTACTTCTGCGTCTCCACTTATGCGGGAATTGCACTGGTTGCCAGTCGGGCAGAGAATAGAATTCAAGATCTTACTGCATGTGTACAACAGTGTATTTAAATTATCTCCAATTTATTTTCAGAATCTCATTAGCAAGTACAACTCGGGTTGCCAAGGCCTTAGATCTAACAACGATATCACTCGTCTTTCAATCCCCGCCACAAAGAAGACTGTCGGCTTTTTTCCACAGTTTTTCCACACTTGGGCCTAAATTATGGAATAATTTACCCTCAGATATTCGTCTAGCCCCAAATGCTCAGGTTTTTAAAAAGTTGTTGAAAACATATCTCTTCCCTAAAGAGTAGACGTTTTTAATATTTGTGTTTTACTCTGTGTAAATAACATACCATGTTTTATCAACTTTTTAATAGTAGTTTTCCATTGCAAGTGTATATTTATATTGTGGTTTTAACTTTCTTATATTTTATGTGTATTTTATGATTATATATTGTGAAGTGCTTTGGTCTTTTTGGAAAGGCGCTCAATAAATGAATAAATATGAATATGAATGAATATGAATTAACTTGACTCATGGATCTGCCATTTCCTCAAATCAGATCTTCTTTTCATTCTTCATCTTGCTGGACCTAATCTTATCACTTGGTTGACTTAAATCCTTGAATCCCATTGGTCGAAAGCCAATTAATATATACCCGTATTACATATTCCAAGTCTAAAAATAACCTTGACCGCATAATGCCAGCTTGCAAAAGTCGCGCACGCAAACTTATCCTTAAACCGTACAATATGGTTATATATTACCTGTTTGGCAAATCCGTATTGCTTGGTTGACTTTTACCATTTCTAAGATAATTCAGGTAAGTTTGAAATCTAATTCTGCATAATTTACGTTTTAATAATAAGATCCATGCCTACACCAAGTATTCGGCCTCATGTGATACAGCACCAAACCATAGATATCTTTCCGTATTGCATGAACCACAGACACTTTACGAATATTCGTAAAGTGTCTGTGCATGAACAAACAGGGGGTAACTAATAATACCACCAGTAAGTTTTAGGCATAGCCAATATTTACACGTTTATTTTCGCGTTCTTAAAATCTTGTGGTAGTGTTATATATACACTCTTACTTTCACACACCGAGCACAAACATATAAACGTAACACAAAAATTTACACTTTAACAGTAGAGATTTCTTTGGGAAATATAACTCGCACACAGTTCTGGTCCCACCTTGGTCTCATCTCAAAACGATAGGAATTTAAATAACCAACCTCAAACAATATAGAAAACAAAAGAAATTAATTACATTTTTTTGCTACATAAATATGAATTTATAAAATCCAAGAGGACAGGCCCGTAGCCAGGATTTTTTCAATAGGGTGCGGATTTTTAAAAAGAGGACCTTTTGGAGGAATAATTTCCGTTTTGTTTGACCCTAAACTAATTAAAGTGGTTTTGACAAAGTAACAAGCAATAACAAAAAAAAAAAAGATTTTTAGCAGTTTTCCAAGCATTTTGTGTAGAATTTTAATAAAAAACGACCTACATGTACGTGTTTTGATGCTTTGGGTGTTCTTTTGGTGGACATTTAGGGAATTTTTATGGACTTTTTTGTACATTGTCAACTTTGGAGGGGTGCGACGCCCCCCACCGCATCCCCCCTGGCTACGGGCTTGCAAGAGGATTAAAGACAATCAAAGGCAAAGTTCTCAACTTTGAACTATAAAGGGAGCTATACATATATTTTTATAACTTGATCCTGCATCAGGGTTTTCCAGATTTGTTTCATATTAAAGGCCCAATGTTTGATACTCCCCCCCCCCCACCCGCAATCTGGTGAGTCAGTCAGGGGAAAAGGAAGATTCAGGGATCTTGACAATAAAAAACATAGAAAAGAAAGGGGAGGAGAGAAAAAAAAAACAAAAGAAAGGAGAAGGAAAGTAGTTTTAAATATTTTAAAAATTGTTGAAAAACTTGCTGTGTGCTTGTGAGACTTTTTTGTTTATTTTTTGCTTGTCACTTCTACTTCAAAAAATTTGGATGTCCTGTTTTTCTTTTTAGTGTTATGTCGTTTTGGGGAAACTGATGATTGTGCGCACCACTCACACACTCCTGGGCACGCCACTGAGCCAAGTTTCTGATGAGGGTCAATTAACCTTTACAAAACAGATATATGAAACTATGATGAAACAGGATTGAGTGAATTTAGATAGATACCATATCTGAGTGACGAATAGATTCCTATTAAATAAAATGTGTCAAGTACACAGACAAACCTAATCTATTGTTGTGACACAATTTATTTCATATGATTCTATTATAGCCTTAATTGAATCACATACAAATAATTTGTGTTATAACAATTATCGACTTGTAATATGTTCTAACACAGTTTTCTTTGTATATGTTACAGTTTGGTTATAAAGGAATCTTGTACAAGAATTTGTACAACAAAAGAGACTATAGTGTGGTGAACTGACACAATTTTCTTTGCAAAAGGTGCTTCCCGAAAACCAGGTTATACCCTACTTAACAAGAAATTAGATGGTTTATGTCCTCATTATCATCACTCTTTGTCAAAATAATACAAAAAAGCATTCCATAATGAAAATAATTTTACAACTGTTCTATTTCGTTTCTCTTTGCCTTACTTTAAATGAAATTTTAAAGCATCTCACTTGACATGAGGACTACTGGGACTTTGCCGCATTCTGCCTAAAGGTATGTCTATGCTGGCAAATCTCGTAACATCTGTGGGTGTGTCTTTCTCAAAATCAGATGGTTATCAAGCTGTCATAAGCTGTTCTCAATGCATTTGGTGAAAAATCTCTCCGCAAAAAGCAACCAGGAGCTTTTTCAGGTTAAAGATGCAATTATCTACCTGTAACAAAACAAAATACAACAAAAAATATAGGAAGTTATCAAGAAAATTTGTCTTGCTTATTATAACCTCTTTGTGATATTACACTATTTTTTTATATGAAAGATCACCAAAATAGAAAGTTTTAGTTTTGAATATCAGTTGAATCAGCGCGACCATTTTGATTTTATGTGCAATTTTGTAATTCACAGTTACCTTTGTTTGGTACTCTGAAATTAAAATATGGTTAGAGAATAAGACACATTTTACTTATATATATTTTAAAAACAGAACATATTTCAGTAGTAAAGTTTCATATGTATTATGTCTGATGATATTAAGTATGAGTAATAGTTTGGAACCAAAATCTCAACATTTTTTTTAAAGTTGCAGCAGTTGGACTAAGCTCTTTTTATTCTCCATGACATCCATGCAAGTTCCCAAAGTTAAGCTGTAGATATACTTTGTCATTTTTACCATCTTGAAAATCCATAGAGGTGAATACATATTGACCTTGAGTTCCTAGACGATATTATCGATTGGAATAATCCGCTAAAACTACAAATAGAATGATAAAAAATCAAGACAGTGATAAAAATTCCAAATGAAAATGTTTCTCATTGGAGAAAAATCAAAGGAGTCAGAAAATCTTTTCAGCAGCAGTGCTGTTCAGCAGAATAAAATCCACAATACCTGTCAAGGATAAATTTCAGATTATAATGAAAAGACCAAGATAATTATGGTATTGTTCTCGACCTAATGAGATCAATCTATGCCCCGTTGAACACCATCATGAAACATTTTCATAAAATGGTGAAACATTTTACTCCATGGCAAAAAATTTACACCATGAGAAAAAATGAAAATGAAAATTTTCATTCCGAATGAACATTTATCATAGTGGTGAAAATGTAACACCATGAGAAAAATTCTGAATGAAAATGACTACAAAAATGACAAAGTATATCTAGGCCTTTAGAGTAAGAAACAATATTTTGCCTGAAACTTCAAATTTTAAGCTTTGGAACAATTTCATTCTTTAAATACCTTTGACATTGAATTGAAAAATCCATTTTGAATAAATAAATATTGCACTGTTAAGCTTGGTAACCAGCTAAAAATATCCCATTCCCTGAAGGTATTTAGTTTAATACTTAAGGTGTGTTCCTTTCACATGTCTACAAGGGATCTTGTTAGTGTATCCTGAACTATTAAATCTGCATTTAGAATCTAACCCCGTTCTATATATAAATGTCAAATATAACTTAAGGGTCATTAGGAAAAGGAAATGGCCCTAAAACGTAACCCTGGGGTCACTCTGTCAGGCTTTTATATGAACACCATATCATGTAGTTTCCTTCACTACAATACAAATATCATCACTCAAATGATCAGGTCCTTTATCTTGACGAACTCAATATGATCAAGTGTGATAATCATAGGATACTGTAGAAATCTTAAGAATGCTTTATGCTTTAAAGCAATACTCTGAAATCCTACCAACAGGGTGGCCCCTATCAGCCAGGACCAGCGTTTGACATATACAAACAATCTTCGTTGTCCACCGGACAACCTTGATTGTGTTCGAGGTTGTCCGCAAAACATTCAATTTGTCCGTAATTTTCGCTGGTTATCACACGTACAAGACCACTTATATTGTTAAAACAAAACATGGCATACTCTGTAAAGATCGACTGTGGAGATATGCGTTTTTTCTAAGTTTATTTTTAGAACTTACTAAGCGTGTTGTGTTAAATCTCGAAATTTTACGGCAACATTGACAAGTGCTTCTTTTCATACTAATATAAGCAAATTGATAAATGAAAAAAGTAAATAAATAAAAGAATAAACAAAAAAAAAGATACATGAATTAATAAACTAAATAAAACACAAAGTAACTTTTGATACATTTTGAAGAGCAAATTGAGCATTTTTGATGTGTGTGTGTGGCTTGTTACTAAATCTGGGCTTTCAATGTAGATAATTTTAACGTTGACCATTAAGGTTGTTGGAGGCATTTTTAGGTTATCTCGCACAACGGACAAGCCTTCATGTCGAACATTGGCCATGACTTTTGATTTTTTTGACTGACTGTTTTTTTTGGTAGATATTGATACCCTCCAAATGATTTGACCCAAATTTGCATACTTTTTCAGTTATGGAAAATTGTTGAATTAAATTCAGTATCCTGAATTTAATTCTGTAATAGTGTAGAAAAGTGCATGTATCCATTTTGTGCATTTGCTTTCATTAGGAAATAAGTTCAATGAAATATACCGTATATATTTTGCAAAAGTCATAATTCTTCATTTTAAACAGGTTTAACTGAAATCTATTTTTGAACCAAATCTTAGAATATTGCTAAAACATATTTAAATGAAGTTTATGGGGTAAAATGTGTGCCTGTTAAATTTTGTAAGAGTGCATATGCACAACTTTTTTACTTCACTCATTTATCAATTGTGACCGCCCAGCCCATATGAGCAGTAAATGCCAGAAACTTCATTTTGCGCTACAGGTGAAAATACATGTCATGGTCATAATTTGCCGAAATTGATTTTTTGACAGATTCACAATCCTTGCACTTACTACAAAATATCAGCAAAGTTTCATTTCAAGAAAATCATAGGAAATGTGAAATAAATTGGTATATTCTTAAGACGATCATCAGAAAATATAGGGCTTACTAATTTTTGAACGCGTTTATCTCAATTATACGTTTTACTCCCTGACAACCTTTGACGGACCATAACTTAACTTCTGGAAATCACGTGAAGTTCATTAAGGTGTCATTTTAATTCTTAAAGTATTGTCTTTGCAAATAATTTAAAAAGTGAAAATGACAAGAGCTGGCATTTACTTGCTGTTTTGGGGTGGACGGTCACAATTGTACATTTCCATATGTATTTAGGTGTCCTGCAGAACATGTTGAAACATATACTCTAAAATTTAGTGTGCATTTTCCAACTTCTTGTAATGTGACGTCCTTTTTGTCCGAGGTATATGATGTTAAAAAATATATTTGCTTTTTTATTGGGGGAGCAGGTTGGCGCAGCGGTAGTTCCCTCGCCTTGCACCAATGAGGTCCCGGGTTCGAGTCCCGCACCCGGCGCTTTATGTGCATTTGGTTTTCAGTCCATGCTCGCTTCCGCAGGTTTTTCTCCGGGTACTCCGGTCTTCCTCCTGCATTCAAAACTGATTTTAAAAAACATCTTGGAGCCCTGTAGAAGATAAGCTTCCTTTAGCTTACTTGGTACCACATGTACCAAGTTGGGTTTCCTTGGCGAAAGCCTTAACAAGGTGTTTTTTTAAAATGACTAATGCAACTTTCATTTTAACACTTAAGTGGTCAAGGGGGGGTCAATATTTGGGCCCAACGCGAAGTAATTTCTAAAGGCCCTTCTAAGTATTTGTCTAACACCGGGGTCTAACACTACCATACGCTTCACTTGGTGGCAAAAAATTCAAATCGACCCACCCCTTCCCATGCTAATTAGCATAAATAAGCATTTTCGTGTGCGCTCTTCAAATTTGTTTTGCCCATAAAATCGTAACCGAACAACCTTTTTTTCAAATTTTATTTCAGAAATGCATTTGTACTTACAAACTGCAAATATGAGCCAAATTTTATTGAAAAATTCCATTGAGAAGGGAGTTTTCACATTTTTGGCGGGAAAATTTTGAAGCGACACAACAAATTGGTTTTTTTTGCCACCATTTTGCAACGGTTCATCCGATTTTCAATTTTTTTCTTTGTTTTAGTTTTTTTGAAGTTCATTATCTGTGACCACAGTTTAAACATAAAACTCTTTCGCGAAAGCGCTTTTTGGGCGTTGGGTCCATATGGACCCCCCCTCTTGACCACTAACGGGCATGTGGCAGACCTTGACCACTTAAGTGTTAACATCTTCTCAACAAAGTAGATCTGTTTGTGTCATGGTAAAGGACATGTTTAGGTACAAAACATGGTGCGCACTATAATAGAATTTTAAGGTATTAGTAAATTAGATCCTCAACTCTTAATTTGTGCATTCATGTTTTTATGGAAATTACAAAATGTGTTATTTTAAAGCTACAAAAAAATAAATGTGAGTAAAAGTGATATAGGGTTAGGGTTTAGAAATGGGGCTAGGGCTAACTTTACGGTTATGGTTAAGGCTAAGTATTTGAGATAGGGTCATGTGCTTGATGGGACCTAAAGTATACTTTTTCCTAATCAATAACACGTCTTGGGTCAATTTGACAACTTTATGTTCAAACCAAAAGACCATTGCGGCTCCTTTCTTACAGCAACATATTCAGAGACAGCAGTCTCATCTGTGCCAGGGACTTCTTTCCATGAGGGCTCTGTCAGATCTACTTACAACATTTAATGTGGGATCAAGAAAAAAAAGGGAGAAATCTCATAAAATTCATTAAAACAAGCTTGGCCTGGAAATTAATTATATTTGCTTCACCAGAGCAAAGACTTGAACCTTTGACTCATTGGTGCAAGTTAGTAGTGTAGCCAGCTAGGAGTGGGGGTGGGGCAGACTGCCTGAGAAAGAAAATGACAGGTTGACTGGGAGGCAGGAGGAAAATTGAAGAGAAAGAAAGAAAAGAAGCAGGAAAAGAGAAGAAAATGAGAGAGAATAGAAGGGAATAGAAAAAATGGAAGAGAAAAGATGAAATTGATACATAGAAGTTGAAAAAGCCGTAAGTAAGTCTCATATATTGGTATAAAATGCGGAAGAAAATGTGTTTTATTCCTGCTGACTGAGAAGCTGGCTATGCCACTTGTGCAAGTCAATGGAAGTACTGCTTCTTCTAATGGTCAACACTCAGGTCTTCCATTTTCTAGCTTGGTTCTAAAAAAAGGACAATTAACTTTATAAACATCTTAAAATTAAGTTAAAGCTAATTCACATTACAATCTGAAATACCTTGTTCATAGGAAAAATGAGGTTGAAGAGGGAAAAATAAGGAAATGAAAGCACAAAACTATGTGGGTCAGTGGGTCATCAGATTTGTAGGGATTCAACAAAAAGCTTCAGACTTAAAAGTTCAACTACAAAAGTAACTTCAACAAAAACACCTGGATAGGAAAAATGGCTTCATATATAAATAAAAAAGGAAATCATTGCCATGGATATAGGATCCTGTTGCTATAGTAACATGTTTCTTTAGACATTATGGTCACATGTATATAAGTGTAAGGATTAGCCAAGGCATCTAAACAATAAATGACAACAGAAGACATTTAATGCTGCTTTCATGAGTGCAGGATTTTTAAGTCTGCAGCAATCAATGTGTCGGTGACAAAATTGACATCAAAATGGGACTTCTGACTCTATAAGCAACATTTAAACTAAACCTAAGCAAATATATATTTGTATTGCTTACTTCAAAGTGCTGAACACTTTACTATGCAATATAGACACAAACGTGTACTACAGTAAGTCAAACATTTAAATGTAGGCCTACAGCCTTAAAAACATGAGTAGTTGAGTATGGGTAAAAATGATCAATTACATAATTCTTTGATTTATTCAAAATTTCCATGAGTTTAAACCAATCATTCTGCAAGTTTGACTTTGCCTATAGTTGAGTGGGCCGCTATATGAAGGAATCTTATGTCATGGGAGATTTGTTGAAAAGATATGTGCAATTGGTTACAAACTACACATGAATAAGGAAAAACAATCAATTAAATAAATCTTGGATTTATTTAAAATTCACACAAGCTTTCATCCCATCATTCTTCAAGTTGGCAATGATGGATGCGTACCTCGGGATTCACCTTATCACTCACCTTACTTCCTCTCAGGAACTCGCAGACAAGACAGGTAGAACGGCAGCAGTTACAATGCCTCGGGATAGAGACGCAATGGCAGAGGGCGGGGTGGGTCTAGCATAGATGGCTGCATTAAGGGCTTACAAATACATCTCGATCTCTAGACCAGAGTCTATGTTCAATTCATGATATATAGTCTCCTTTTTGTTTTTAATTATTTACATATAATATTGATGTTAATGTTATTAAGCTTAAAACTTGGTAGTTGGAACATTTGACTTGCTAGGATTCAATGGATTCATTCCCCGCTTTGGGGAAAGCGGGTTAGCGCAGCGGTATTTCCCTCGCTTTGCACCAATGAGTCCCGGGTTGGATTCCCGATCCCGGCGCTGTATGTGCATTTGGTTTTCAGTCCATGCTCGCTTCTGCAGGTTTTCCTTTGGGTCCTCCGGTTTTCATCCTGCACTAAAACTTAATATTAAAAAGAGATCTAAGATTCCAATGGAAATAAGCTTCATTAGAGGCTTTCTTGGGTTATCTATCCTTGGCTATCAGCCTAAAGAGCTCTTTCTTTTCTTTTTTTTTCATCCAATCTGTGATATTGCTTGAAACAATTTACACAAATCTTAGTTATATTTAAATTTGTGTTATACAGCTGTGCTATCCTAATGAAAACTTGGTAGTTTAAACATAATCTCTCAATCCATTTTGATCTGTGAAAATGTATTACTTCTTTTCAAAAATCTTACAGCAAAAATATAAGCTCTCTATTGTAAATACTGTTTCTTGCAAATGAACTTGAAATTGAAACTTGCCAGTAGTTAATATATCAATATATGCTATTCATGGCGAGAGAGAGGAGGAGGTGGTGTTGGTGGTGCTGAATGGCAGCGGTGGTATAATAATAAAATATACCAAAATAAACAATCACAAATAACAATCACAAATGTAACAGGTCTGAAAATAATTTACAAATTTTACTTTTAAACAAATACCAATATTACAAATGTGTAAAAGGTTTGATATTAATTGATTATAAATTGAGTTTTAAAGATAATCATAAAACATACCAAAATAAGCAATCACAAATGTATAAAAGGTCTGAAAATTATTTACAAATTTTGGTTTTAAACAAATGCCAATATTACAAATGTGTAAAAGGTTTGATATTAATTGAAGATTGAGTTTTAAAGAAATAGCAATCACAAATGTATAAACTTATAAATTTTGTTTTTGCAAAAGAGGAAAAAATTCAAGAGAAATTCTTCTTGGTATTCTAGACCCTTAAAGATGATCAGGTATTGCGGCTTTCCATATCTTTAAAACATTCTGAAAATTCTCAAAAACCACAGACACAGAAGTCAGAAGATTTTGCCTAATGTCTGTCTTGGTCTACTGGGATAATGCTCATGTTTCTATGTAACTATGTCTATTTTTAAAAATTGCCTAATGCTTCAATGGTAAAATGAGATCTAAAATCTTGATAGTTCAAATCATGGAAGTTGCATTAAAATATTTCAAATGAAATCAAAGATTTGGCATAAAATCTGGGTTGATCTACTTGGATAATGCTCAAGATTCAATGTATCTATCTATCTATGTCGACCGCGGTCGGAAGCCATGATGAATTTTCTCCACTGCTGTCTGTTTAGCATGAGTTTGAGAAGTTCGTTTTGATCAATGCCAGCTATCAGGGGCTTTAACCCTGGTGCTGTTAGTTTTCTTCATCATGATTTCTTTTGTTGGCAAATTATGTGCACCATGTTACACATAACAAA
>JXSR01S073491.1:42585-59807 GCA_000969725.1 Ophiothrix spiculata
AATCCTATTATATATATTGCTATGAGTAGCCGGTATAGAATGGCTTTCAAAACTGCATTCTCATGCAACAGATTGTCGTTTAGATCATCTGGGTCAAAATACAGCAAACAGGCTACTCTGGAAGAAACCATCAACAGTGTTACTTCTGGAATGACAACTACTATGAAAGAAACATCGACACCAATGGATGAAATACCTTCCATTAGATTGAGATGAGTTCACAAAAAACCCATTCGATGTAAGTCAGCTGTGCTAAACAATTACAAAACTACATTATATGCTTGTCAAGACTGTGTATTTTGACGTGTTCTTTAAACCGAATTAGCTTTGTTTAAACTGTGAAGTTTACCTGTCTTGACTTTCCCGTTTGGTTTAATCATTGTAGCATGTTACAAAATGATAATTAGGAGTCAATTTCATTTTATAGTTTTGAAAGTACCAAAATATTTGATAAAAACGTTAGAGCTGTCATAATAGTATGAATGTTTCAAAATCTAAAATAACACCTATACTAAAAGCGACAAATACATATATATAAAAACACAATTGTGACCAAGATTTTCAAATTTACTTTTTATAATCTTATCATTTCAGCTGTTGTTTCTTTGTGAATTTGTGAATGGGTTGTAGAATTATTCACGTACCAAATTCGCTCTTTCTACAAAAACACTCAAGAGCTATCACGATTGATGTGTTCTTTTTGACTCTAACCAGTTCGTGTATTCTCGTATTTCAGTGGAATTTAGAATTATTTACGTAACGAAATGTTTTACTACAAAAAGCACTTACGAGAAATCATATTCTACCGTATTACCTACTTTAGGTAATTGCTTCAGTTGGAATAGTTTACAAATCCGCCACCAGTTAGTTTACTTTGGTACAAAACCAGAATGCCTTAATAACTCTTAAGAACATTGAATCCATAACAGACATTAAAAATTGAACTAATACATGACTTTGTATGAATTGCATTTTAAAAAGAAAAGAAACCACCATTAGTTCGATAGAAACACAATAAATTATACAGTTAAGCAAAATACAGAATAAAGAATAGAAAAATATCCAATCATAAAATATAACAAACAAAACTCATATTTTTTTGCTAAAATCTTTTTTAAAGTGTCTTGTTAGAAAAATGATCGAGTAGTTAAATTAAAAGAATTAAGTCTCTATGTAAATTGTCATAAATAAAAATGTGTACATTCAAGAAGGAAACCGCAGTAAACCGAGTAAGGTATTGATTTTGTCAGGCTGGTCCTGATAATTGAAAATAAAATGAGAAACATATTTATTTTTGTAAAAAAAATGCCTTAAACCCAACACCCTTTTCAAAATTGTTTACATAATAAATGAATTTGGGTTTACTTGAGAAATGTAAGAAAATGATTATGAGGCAAACATTGTTTTAAAAATTAAAAAAAAAACACAATTATGAGGAATATTTGTTTTCAATTTGAATTTGAATTTCTTCTTTTGATAAAGTTTATATTTCATATCAGTAGTTGTAAGGCAAATTGAAATGCTATTAGTCATTTATTTAAATTGCAATTCGGTGCCATTCGCCTTGGGATATTAAATCAGCTGATTTATTGCTAAAATATATGTCGTGTTTTTCACCCGTAACGAATTCAATAAGAGAAATTGGCAATAATGTATATTCCCAAGAAGACCGTGTAAATTGATGTAATAAATTTACTCGTATTCTAGGATTATCAAAGTAATATGAAAGTCTGTATCGGCTGGCATTCTTACAGGTTTGATGAAAATGAAAACGAATAAAATTCTGTCACTCGCATCTTCTAATAGTTGCAATTAAAGGTCTGCAGAGCAATTGCGCAAGAGCGTAACAAATCATGCAAAGGAATGCATAGACATCAAATGCAGCTCTTAATCAAAATGACATGGCAAAATTGATTTGCGAATTTCAATAAATAAGGTACGCATTTAGTAAAATGAATTCCACATCTAATTGAGTGTCTGATTTTAGTTTTTTTTTTACACAATTACCAAAATGTATATCTTTTTCTAACTCAAACAAGAATTAAAAACATAATTAATTTGTTTTAAGAAATAACTATTTTTTAACATCAAAAAACGCTTGTTCAAAGCAGACATTTATTTACATTTATTTTAAATTGCATATATTTACTTCACTCAAAGATGCAAAAGCAGAGTAAATATTTAAAGTAAAACATTATCTACCATTTAGTCCTTTGTCAAAATATTTATTAATAGTTTTGTAAAAATTGAGATTTGTGCATATAAAAGGAGGTTTGTGCATAAAAGAGGTGCTTAACTTCAAATTATTGATTATATTTGATTATCGAATATTGTTGTTTAAACTGTGCTTAAAAATAAAAAGCAAAGTTTGATGCCAGATGCTTCATTTGCATATCTGATTTTGTAAGTACACAGTACCATATCCCTTCTATATATATGACAAAATGAAAATACATGAATAGCACCGTCTGTAGATTAAATCTTATCTTAAACAACTTTGAAAACTAAAGTACTGCAACGGGCTTTCTAACTAATATCTAATAAAAAGGTAATTTATCGAAACATTTCACATTCAGACGTAAACGGTTATCCGTGTACTTAAGGCATTTTTCTAATTTTACTGAAAGTAGAGGTTAAAACAATGATAAGTAGTGAACGTTTGATATACACTAGAAAATTAAGTTTTTATACCTAACCCACCTTTTCAAGTAATTGTCCTTATTTTTTAAACAATATTAAGTCTTTTGCAACTCAAAACAGTACTAAATGAAATCTAATGAATTGCAGATCGCTGAAAAACATTAGTACAATCAATTATAATATAAAGAAAGTCACAACTGGCGATTCATCTAAGTGCAAAATATGTATAATTGCTAACCGATGTATGTACCGAATGAGATTGACTAGATGTTAAGTGTAAAGGATTCAATTAATATATCAATCCGGATTTTACGCAAGTCAAATAATGTGAAATGTTGAATAGTTTAAAATGGCTTGATTTATTTTATATATTCTACAAAATTTGGAAGTAGTAATATACTTAAAGTATATTGTTGCTGGATGCAAGAAGGTCGAATTAGAATTTCTGTAATTATGACCTGACAGGCCCTGTTGTCTAATAATCCTTTGTATATTTTTTCGTCTTTAAGAACATTCAACAAAAATTCACAAAGCTGCGTGTCCTTACAAGCATCTCAAAATTTACCTGTTACAAGTTCGCAAAAAGGGTAGACATTCTATGACCTTCTAGCACTTTCGCAACCATAGCAATTGTCAGCCCTCCTTTAATTTGTAAGACATGGTCCTCTTGTGTTGAAATTGTGTCAACTGAAGTCCTAGGTGTCTCTAATGACAGTTATTAAATTTGTTTAGAGTAATCAGAATCGTGAACATTGTGCTAAAGTCAGATTATAGGTATTGTTTAAATACCACAAGGGTTTATAATGACATGACACTTCTGTTAATTAGTGTTAATGAAAGTACGTTTGACTTTTACTTATTATAGTTTATGATATGTGACCCGTCATATCCAAAATAACCTTAAGGGTCCCAAAATTAGAATTGATTTGTTGGTCTCATCTGAAAGATTATATTTCAGGCTTTAAAATTACACCTTACTTTTGGTTATTGGATATTTGATTGCGAAGTTACATCCAAATTGGTAAAAGGCATCGGGCTGATTTAGAAAACCATAGATCTGAGAAAATCGAGTTTAAAGTGTCTGTACTTGTGAAACTTGAATGGAGAAATGATTTTTATCTCGGTTTTTTAAAACATTTTTTTCTATTTTTTCTTATGTTTTGGATGTTGGAACCTGATTAGTGTGATAGAATACACTTCCAAGGTAATGTTTCTGATGAAATTAGAAACTCGACCTTGGACGTGATTTTTGACTATGCTCAGCTTCAAATGTCCATATCTCGTAATAAATACCGACCTTAAGATACCTAGATACATGTATGACGGGGCACATATACGTTTTGGAAACAAGTACGTGTACTAGTAACATCATTTTGCCTTTCATTGCGAGAAAAAACAGAAAGGCATGTACAATTATTTTGTGAACTATTGCATTACAAGCCATTTATAATTGATGTTAGAAAATGCTTTTCTTTATAACATCAAGTATTAAAACAATGCATTGTGTAATTGCAAGAATAATTGATGTACTGTTAGCGCAAACATATTTGATGAACAGTTAATTGATTCATTGTATAAAGTATAGATGCATTATTAACTGGTCTGTTATGGTCATCAGTAACTTTTTAAATAAAATTTGAAAGGTGTGGGTGTGTGTGTAGTGTGGGGTAGGGGGTGTACGTGCTATGTGTGTGGGGGTGCATAGGGTGTGTGAGGTGTGCTTGTGAATATATTTGCGGCATGTCATTTATATGTGTGCAAACGACTGATATTAAATTATCCATGAAAAAAATTATACTAGTAGTAGTCGTTTATTTATTTACGCGCTTATTAATTATTGGGCTTACAAGGTGGACCAAAGCGTTATTGAAGTTCAAGGTCATGTAACTAAAATAAAAAACAATCGATACTCATAATAAACAGTGATATCTTGTCCGTATGTAGTGAAAATGGCACTTTAAACAAGTGTTGCATTGCGCAAACATTGACATTCGCGCATAAAGGTAAAATCCATTATCCCGTGGACAAAATGAATTTTCAGCTCTTTTTTCATAAATGGCAATGCCATGCAAACATTGTTTAAAATGCAACTTTCAACAAATATGTGCAAGATTTCACAACTTGTGAATATTTTAAATTTATCTTTGAATATTATCCAAATTTTGCGTAACATGCTCTTTCAATAACGATTTTATTAGCCCATCCTGCTCACTAAATCATTTAAGTGGCATGTATGTCACATTTTCTGAGCTTAAGTTTTGTAACCAGTGAATTTCGGTCTGATGAAAACATAGCTATTCAATCAATCATGTTACTTGAACTCTTCACATCGTTCAAATTTTTTTCCCACGTCTTAGCTCATACTAAAATCAAATCCACTTCACTGAGGAAAAAGCTATTCAGATATCCAAAGAAAAGCATTCGCACAGGGGACCAGGGGCTTAAGGAGAACATTTAACTGGAACAGTTTTTAATTTGTGTTGGCGTAAGTGTTCTAATAGGTTACATCTAATTTTTCTAAATACACTGTTAGAACGTTGGGCAAATAATTTACCCAACGCTGGTTCAACTATGAACAACCCAACTTCTGGGTAAATAATTACCAACGTTGCGTACAATGTTGGCTAATTACATAACTGTTGGGTAAAAGTTTAAGCTAATTACCCAAATATTGGGTAAAATTTCATCAACAGTTGGTTAATATTATTAACCCAACAATTGGGTTGTTCATAGTTTAACCAACGCTAAAAATTGCCCAACAGTGTAGTAACAACCTACTCGTATGTGGTCGATAGAGTGCTATTGCATAGAACACTAGAACTACTGTACTTATTGAATATGTGTAAGTGTTTTGGTTACATACACTTTGAGTTCTAGATATTTACAAACTTATTTTTGAGAATATCAAAAATATGTTTAATGTGCCAGTTATCGTGAATTTTAAATCATATGATTGCAAAATTTCTGATTTTTCACGATTTTTAAAAATAATTTTGAACTCTTAGGTTATACAACCAGAACACAAATTCACAATCCAAAAAGTATTATACATGTATTACATAAGGTGGCATGTCATTAGGTGGGTATGCTAAAAAGGTGGTGTTGTTACATTTTTTCATGGGTTCTCGAACTTAATTTGATGTAAATTCACTATTTCTTGGCCTATGGACTTGTTTAATGTCTTATTTGAAAGCTTACACTTTCTGCTATTTGTGGTATTAATTTGGTCTTCATGGGTTACATAATTTAAGAGAAACAATGGTTTGAACTTGACAGTACAAGGGTGGTGGTGCCTAAGGATGCGGTGCCTAAGGATGCGGTAGATAGCCAAATTTAGGAAATCACCATTTCGAAAGGTTTGACACTGCTGGAACATATACAAATAGATTCTGTGACCTCAAATACATATAAATAGTCACCAACATGGCAAAATTTGGTATATAATTACAGTAATTGGCAAATTTATCATTTTAGACCCTCTTCAGACCCATCCACCCCCACAAATCAGTTTTGTGGGCAGTACCTTCTCATTTTTTGTCCGAATTTGACACATTTGGTGTCAAAATGTTCAGGGGATCAAGCTGCATCAAGTAAAAGTTGGACACAATGATTTGAAACATCACTATTTTTCTCCCCTTGTATAGCCCCCTCTAATTAATTGAAGGTCATTAACACCAAGACCCTAAGGGTTCTGTTTCAAGTTTAATGCATCAAATTAACTATCAAATTGTTTAGAACATATCCTGAAAAAATGAACTGTTTACCATTAATCATTCCAATTTATGACTTGTTTTAGTACAAACAGGCAATTTTGAGAAAAACGTGTTTCAAAATTACAGTTTGCATTGCCGTCTATTGAGTAATTAACCATTAATAAGATCATCTTGCCAAAACAAAAGGAATATTTGGCAAAAAAAGTAACTTGAATTGAAAGAGATCAATAATATTAACATCATATCAAAAAGTTGATTTTTTAACCATTTTGACCATGTAACTCATTTTTGACCCACCTCATGAAATGCCACCATAAACTAAATGTTATAATTGATAATGGGGAGTTTGCGAATAAGGTTAAGGTTACCGTATGCGATAACCCAACTGTAAAATGCAAAACGGTTATCGCTACGGTATTCGCTAACGCTATTTAGGGAGCTAGCCTTAGGGACTGATTTATAGATATATGCATGAGTTATCTTTATATCCCTATACTTTATAATGGGATAACACCCACTTAACCAGATGTGTGTGGAAGTTTATAACTCTAGTCCCTAGACCTATGCGTGCCCATGTGGCAATGAAATCATGAAACCATGAAATTAATTTGTACCCCGTTGTGATCACTGAGCGTGAATAACTGTAGTCTTTTTGTTCTGATCAACATCATTCGATTAGTGTTGCCAGATATGAGAAACCAGTATGTGCACCACAACTGTTTAACGTATATCCCACGTTAATCTAGTGTCAAAATCGGGCTGTTTTACGCTATTTCCAAGTCAAGCGGTTATATCCACCGCTACATTTAACGTTTGAGTTCTCTCTGAGAGAACCCGCAACAGGTACTTGCACGTTAAGTTGTGTACCATACAAATCAATGAGAAAAGCAGTCAGAAGGCGAAATTGGCTTGAACAAAAGCAAACTAAAGCTCTTAATTTCTGGATGTTGATTGGGAAACGGTTGTTTTAATTAGCATAAGTTAATGTCTGCACTATGTTAGACCATGTGGGTAAGTCAAGGTGACATAATTTGATTGTATAAGAATACACGAAGTGAAAATATAAGTTCAATAAGGGTTCCGCTGACGTTATTTTTAATGGCTGCTCATTTGCCTTTGAATAGAAATAAGGTTACCGTCGAAAATAGCGATAGCGGATTTACAACGCAACCTCTCAAATACCCTTTTTCACCGCAAACTGCAACTATTCTATCAAATACAGTATATCGTATAACAGTGAATTTGCTGTTAAATTCAGGAAAAATGTGTCTTCATGACAAATAACCTATAAACAAATAAGAAATCTTCCTTTTGACAACAACGAAATCAATGTTATTTTTAAAGGTAAAATATAGAATACTGACTGCTGAATTGTGGTTCTTATATTTATCTTTTATAATTGGGGCAATGGAAAACAAAACAATACAAAAACAGTAAAGACACATTTAGTTTTATCGAATGCTATATTTAATTATATTTTGATATTAAAATACGTTACATAATCAGTTTTAGCTAGTAACTAAACGCCAAATTGCAATTTGTCTATTTTGAACAATATTGTTAACTAAATCGGTAGGTTAAATGATCCAGAACTGCCCATTCCATCTGTGCCTTTCGTTGTCATGGTTATATAAATTACAGATGGTTTTCAACAGAAGACCTGTAATTGTTGTTCAAACAATTATATCTAGAATATCATGTCATACGAGTAAGTGCTGACCAATATCCATCTCCACGTGATGGGCTATCATGGATATGACTTATGACATGATTGAAATACAGTGCAAGTAAAAGACATTAAGGCAACTGTTCTTTTCGCGAGCGAGACGACGGAACGTCATGTTTACTGTACGTTTTTGCTAAAGTCAGATTCATTTTATCCGTTTGCGGTGCGGTTGCGGTGCGTTTTGCACTGTAAGGTTACTTGTAAGTAAGGATAGTTGTATAATTTAAAGAACATGATTGAATGGTGTCAGGTTAAAGTTGAGATTGAATTTTTGACCGTCCGTTTTCAAGGCGGTTCACATACGTTCTGCCTGAATCGATAACATGGTTTTCAGAGAGAGTGATTCCTTTTATCCGGTCCGTTTGGGTTCTGGTCGTGCGGAAGATAATGAAATGGAACCGCTTTGAAAACGAATGGACAAAATTGAATCTCAGCTTAAACCTGATACTACTCAGCTCCATGAAATCGTTGGCTTTAAATTATAGTACTACGGCACTACCAGTACCCTTACTATACAGTGCAAAACGCACCACAACTGCACCGCAAACGGATAAAAGGAATCTGACCTTTGTTAGAATATCACACTTTTTTGCTCACATATGGAATAAAGTCTCCAGCTTATACATGAACCTTTACTTAGTGATTTCATCCATGATCAAAGTTAAAATGACGTCAACAGACTACTTCGAAACCTCATAATTTCATGTTGTTCGGATTATTCGATTGTTTTTAAGTTTTGGCAGATTTCAGGCTTGATACTTCTTATTGAATTGCAAATAATATTGTATAAATATTTGGTGTTGATTTTGAATGATAATGTAATAAACTCGCGCTGTATTACTTGAAAAATCGGACGTGAAATACGACTCTGATATCTCCCCGTTTGAGCTCTGTATTGCTTGTTTTTGATATCTACATTATCTATATTTTGGATTTTTGTCTAATATTAGCATTCGTATAATTTACTTGCAAATTAAACATTCCATGGAGGTAAACACTGCCATTTTTATGGAACCAAAGAAAAATACGGCATTCTACTGTTTATGTTTTAGATTTCGGTTCACGACCTCAAGGCTGCTCACTTACCTCAGCAACAAATTCCCTCGCGTCGTAATACCTGGCTTACCTGCGCCATGAGTTCCTACAAATGCAGTGGAAACTATTTATCTTTACAAAATTGTTAGAATTCATATTTTCTAGAGCAGATAGAGGTTATTTATCCTTAAATGTCTCTTTCACTTTTCTTCTAAATCTCCAAGTAATTGAACAGTTTATGAACGTAATCTTCGGCACTGTATTTTTCTTTAAATACAAAGAGAAAACAAAACTGAAACTTAAAAATCAGATTCTCTTTGTCCTTACTCATGTACTAGACTGCATACAGTTGGACTAAACACGCCAAGCAGACGGAATTTCAACTCACATGGCAGCAGTGGGCACGTAATTTGAAACGTAACGTCACTTTTGGGGTGCCGACTCTCAGGGATTAATTTCAGGGACGCTGTTTGAGTGTAATTTTAACACCTGAGTAGGTATTTTTACACTTTTGAAGTTTTAAAATGAGTAGTTGCGGGCGCCCCCTAAATGTGTCATAAGAAGAATACTGAATTTTCAAAACAATTAAAGTGTGAAAATAACTCCAAATTCTATTAAAGTACAATTTTTAAACACCAACAAGTCTATCTAAAGTTGTTGATGCTGTGGCATTAAGTGGTAACTCTTATTTAACATTACATACTAAAATAATTACAATTGAATACGAGTACAAGAAAACCCCAACTCAAATAGTATAGCTCCCTTCTGTAAATTATACTTACAAAATATAAAAGCATACAAATCTCTGAAATTGCTTTTACGTGCACTAAAAAGCATTTCCATGTCTATATCCCAATCATAGTGTCACATTTGACCTTGTCGTTGACTTTTTTTAGACATTGTTAGATAACTGTTATAGTATATATATATATTTGCTATATTTAAACAGCCAGTACAAAAAAAAAACTCAACTCCATGAGCTCCCCTCTGCAACTATATACTATAACATTTATCTGGTTTAGTAATTACCGATAAATCCAGTTTTTCTGACTTGTCTCGCCAATTGCTCAAAATATATAGATAAACTGAGTTTATCTGAAAAACTTAGTTTATTAGATAAACTGAGTTTATCTAAAAAACATAGTTTATTACAGATTATCTCAGGTTTTCACCTAAAAAGCTTTGTTTTTATGAAAAAGTAAATTTTTCACATTTGTTCTGATAAACTCAGTTTATCTGATTAACTTAGTTTATCTGAGAAAAACTCAGTTTATCTTAGAAAAGCTTAATTCATCTGCAAAAAACTAAGTTTATCTGAAAATCTTAGTTTATCTGCTGAAAAACTCAAATTACGAGGGGTATCAAAAAGAGCTCCAAGAAGAATGACAGTCAGGAACATAATTTTATTATGTGACACTTAAATCATCTTTACATAGCCACTGTGCAAAGTAACATATTTATCCCACTTTAAACTGACTGTCCACAGACCGCCTTTGTAGAGGTCCTCTTTTAGCCCAAAACACCCATATTGTATTTCGCTAAAATCAACATTTTCAGGTCAGTCATGCTCTATTACGTCGTTATGACGTCATATTTTGACCAATTCCCATAAATTTGGTATCTCAATGGAAAGAGAAGACCGTACCCTATACTATAATATCAAATATCTTAACTTTGGATGTGTCTTCATAGAGTTACTGGGCTGTAACGCTTCAAATGCAGCGATTTTATCTTACCACATATCTTTAATTTCTCCATGCAAATTAGATATCTGGTTAGCAGAGGCAGCTTGTTGACATCTATTGACAGCTGTATAGAAAGTATAAATGCAATTGCTTTTATTTTTGCACCATAATGTACAAATGGACGACTGACCAACCTGACAAAAGTTCATTGATATAGCTTCTTCCCTTCTTGATGATCTTTAATACTTTCTGATACCCCCTCGTATAGAGAAAAACTAAGTTTTTCAGAAAAACTCGGTTTATCACTTGTTAAACTAAGTTTTTCTAGAAAAACTTGGTTTTCACTTGATAAACTGGGTTTTTTCTCAGAAAAACTGAGTTTATCTGTGATAAACTCAGTTGTTCTATATTTTAAGCATTCAGCTTGCCATATACGGAGCACTTTAAAAGATTATTTCAGAGTACTTGATTCAACAACTCATCGTATCTTCTTATACAAGAGCGTTGTTGATTTGTGATGAAGCCACAGTTGATATTCTAATTACCGCATCACGCACATTACAGCGTTCATGAAAGTGCGTTTTCGCAGTACACATTAGTCGGCGCACTGTTAACGCTAGTCGGGAACTTTGAGTAAGTGCAAGACCTGGTGCTTAAGAACAATTGAAACGGCGAAGTCAAAACATTAAAAAGTAGCATTTTGCTTCAGATTCTGCTGAATATTTTATGAAGACTTTCGTTGATGAAATGTATTCAAACACGCTACAGAGTTGTTCATCTCAAATCAACAACTCTGCATCCGATGCTTTGGCGTATTTTTTCATGCTTGGGATGCTAAAGCCACCATCGTGCGATATATAATATGCGGATGCATGGATGTTTATTTGTGATGAAGCGTGTTTGAATACCTAAGGCCCGTATGCACAAAAGAGGTTTAAGAGTTAGAACTGGTTTAAGTGAAAATTTGTTTGGCAACTAAATGTATTTTCCTCAACCTATATTGTCATGTTTTTGTGTTGTTGGTAAGATTTTGATTGAGAATTGAATATTTTATAGCTGTTGAAGTTCAAAAATGCTTCAAAAGGTCTTTTTATGGCAGTAGTAATTTTGTCTTAGACCGGTGTGAAAGTAATCGTAGTCCCCCTGAAATGGTAGTCAGCCTTCCATAAACCATAACGAATAAAGCGTGAAGCTGATGTTGCGTGAGAGTTGTTAGCCTATACTGTACAACCCGGACAATAAGAACGGGGGACTTACATACCTGCTACACCGGTGTAGCAGGAATAGTAGTCCCCCGTTCTTCTTGTCCGGGTTCTACAGTAAAGTAAAGGCTAACAATTCTCACGCACCATTAGCTTCACGCTTTATTCCGTTATGGTCTATGGAAGGCGGACTACCATTTCAGGGGGACTACGATTACTTTCACACCGGGTCTAAATTTAAACCCAGTCTAACTCTTAAACCTCTTTTGTGCATACGAACCTAAATGTCAGTTGTTTGACGTTTTTGGAAGATCTGAAACAAAATAGTTTTGTTATTAAAGTTGGTTTGGACGACACATTTGATATCTGAATATTCGGGTGGCCACAAGAACAAAACCCCGAAAAAATATCCGTATTTGCATATTTAATTTGTGGCCATCTTGGATTTTTGGTGTCAGATTTTATTATTTAGATTTAGAGTAATTGTCATATATATATGTAAGAAATCTTTTTATTTTAGATGAAAGATATAAGCATTACTTTTAAATGTGTGGATTACTTATATCTTTGCCAATATATCAAAAATTAGCAATATTTTGACCCAAAATGACCCTTCAAAATAAAAGTAGAGCCACAAATACAAAAAGGGATAACTCCACACCTTTTTTTGTAAATTATTAAATACACATTCTGTGAACGTTTCCAATTAATTGAAGAAAGGCTGACATTTACTTTTTTGCAGACAAAAAAAAAATAAAATTCGAGGGGAAAAAAGGCATTTAGAATCCAAAAACATATTTTTGATTTTTTACACAAATTGGGTTCAAAAATATCATATGCAACATACACAAGAAGCAAGTACCAAATGTATTTAAGTTTTTGGTGTTTATTTCATAATAATGGCATATTTATATTTGTATAACACATTTTCAAAGTAAAAATATTAAATATGCTTAAAAAACAATAAATACATAATAAATATTACTGCTTGAACAACGATATAATATATACATTAAAAGTACACAGGATTTTGTAACAATACATTTCACAATAACTTTCGAACGGTAAATTTGGTTTGTGTGAAATGAAATATTCATTGAAGAGAATACTGCTCTTTATTATCATTGGTGCAGATTTTCCCTTAATTGATGCGAACCGTAATGAATACATTGCAGTTTCCATTTAGCTATGACAAGTTTATGCAACCGCCTTTTCTGAGTTCATATGACAACTTGAAAACAAGTAAATAAGTTATTTTGTGCAAATGTATTCACTCTAAATTTACTGGATTAAAATTTTAATCATAAAGATCTGGCACGTGGTGCATTATAAGTGTCGTGATTGATTAATATGAAGATATTTTCACTTTCTTTCTTTTAATCCTTTGAATTGAAAGATTAATAATTTAAGACCGAACCCGATAGAAATAATCGTCAAAGTTTAAAAATTAATCTTTTAGATATACTTTTGACTCCAATCCGAATTCAGACTTAAACAATTTAAATATCGCGAAATAAGAATGTACAGGCACTAAAGTTCCAGAAAACTCATTCGATGTTAATCGTGATTAAGCTTTGGAAGTTGCTCGTGTTTTCAATTAGGCACAGCCGCGTTTGAATAATTGTCGTTAGATATGCCTGGGTTGAGCAATATACAGTGGACATTTCTTTCCTTTAACACAGACATATTTATTCTGTTTCGGCAATATTTTTTTTAAAGTAAGTAATTTCTAAAAAAATATGAAATAAAGTGTAATGAAAATTTTTCTGAAAAGCAGAATTACAATTGCAATTATATATCTGAAAAGTAAATGTGAGAATAAGGCTATTCCAAGGGACATGTGGCTACTTTATTCATCAGGAATTGGGCAAAGTTTCGTTCGTCTTTGATCAAGATACTACTTCTTATGCATGCACTCCCCTCATCCTATGTTATAAAATTGGATAGATAGCGAGACCAATAAATATGGGACGAAAATCATCCAATGTTATCATTATTATGCCCAGGATCCAAGTTTTTCCACACTTGGATCCTTCAAGGCATAAAATTGTCTAAACCATATTGCAGTTATCGCCTACTGCACGCTACACCGCGACCTTTGCATTGCTAAACCAAGTCGGAGATCTTTAACCAGGTTTAATTGACAAACAACGCAAGTGTATCTACCCACCAATTATCTCAATGACGTACCATGCTCCTAAGGCGTGACCGCTGTCCCAGTATAACCTGGTTAACAAGGCATTTGGGGTGTGTCTTACGTGTTTTTTTCAATGGACTCGATCAGGTCCTTTGAATTATTGTATGCTAATGAGAATAGTATCATGAGAACAAGAATTTAATGATCTTGATTGACATGTGTGTACAAAGTTGATAGCTTAAAGGATGCGAGCGTGGTGGGCCAATGAAAGTGGGTATGTCGAAACTCCTTGGCACAGGAAATTTACACCTGAAATAGCGTGGGAAATCCAAATGAGCTGACCGGGGTCTTGTTACAAAATGTACCTAGTCAGGCTTACCCTTTAGTCTTTTGAGTTCACCAAAAATATCACATGAAAGCTTAATAAATCAGGAACAAAATGGTAAATGTACGAAAAAAATTGGCTGGTTAGTTTCGATACAGCGATCTTGGTAAGTTATCATCCGTTGTGTGTGCATTGTATAGGAAATGTTGCCGATAACTGCAATATGCATGGACAGTCTGTGGTGTAAAATGGACGGTACCTTTAACATCTGATGACGTCACATCCAAGTAGAATCAAGATTAACATCACAAAGCAGCTGAAATGTCGGTTGCTCTAAGTAAGTAAATTTCTGGCTGTCTAGATTGTACTAAACTTATATCAAGCCTGATGAATTACCGGTAGAGTATAAACACTGGTAGGTTAAATACTATTATTCTTTCAACTTTTGCTAGGATAGTTTTAATGTTGCCTTTCGACTGAAAACAGTGGCATGCCAAGGATTTTTTGAGTGGTGGGGCACAACCATCAGTTACCCCCGAATGACAGAAGACTAAATAGAAAGAAAATTACACCCAAAACTTTATACGTAGCTTTTGAAAAGTGTGACAAGCAAAAAAAATCTCTTAAGCGCACGGAAGTTTTTTAAACGATTTTTAAAACATTTCAAGCGATTTTCTTTTTATTTTTTTTATCTCCTCCCCTTCCTTTCCTTTTTCTAATTGTCAAAATCCCCGAATGAGCCTTTTCCCCCGACTGACTTTTCAAACGTGCCCCCCTCCTTTGGGCACGCGACTGACTGAAGAGCTTAGTGGAAGATGTGGTCTAGTTTCATTTTGACGAAATTGAATTATTGATGGTTTGGAGGTCACAGGAGAACAGAAACGTTTGTGTGATTTACCCTCTCGTAAGGGGTCGTCACGCTTGAGTGAATATTGTGTCAAAATTGAGAAACACCCAAAATATATTAAGTTACATATCAAATTTATCGTCTTGTCATAGTGTCATGCAGATTCCAAATATATATGGTTTTTATATATCTTCAGGGCTTGGTTGAGGAGTAACACCAAAAAATCGAAACGAGGTCAAATTTTCAACAAGGTCCTATTTACGTGAATGACATCTAAAACTGTTCGTCTTGACTTGCAGATTCCAAAAACATATGTAACCAATGTTACCTGAAATATGAAACGAGAGCAAATGCGAAAGCAATGTATTACATGGTGCCAAAACTAAGCTCATAGACTCACTGTAGTCGAGTGGTATCTACAGGGGGGGGGGGGGGTTACCGGGCACCCCCAGGACTCTACCAAACCAACTTTTTAAGCTTCGTTTGATGATCCTAAAACACATTTGAGATGTTAACAAAATTAATTTCCCGATGCACTCGCGATATTCATGATGGCGTCCAAAATGGCCGCCAAAATGCTATATTTTCATTATTTTAGTTTTAAAACAACTCATAAACCACTTAATGTCAATTTTTTTTACAGGGAAACTACTTTTGGAGCTGTAAGAAACACATTTGGCTTAAAATAAGATCATATGCATGTTTCAAATTCAAAATGGCCGCCAAGATGCCCGCCAAAATAGCATATTTGAACTGAAATTGACAAAAATATCCTTTGAAATCCCAATTATAACAAATAATCAACAGTAAATGACATTTAGGGCTACAACAAGATCATTTGACCCATAATTATGATGTTAACATGTTTAAAATTCAAAATGGCGCCTATACTGAGATCCAAATTGGCCGCCAAAATATGTTTTAGTGCGCTAAAATGGGTGAAACCCCCCCCCCCCTGTAAATAACCGACTACTGTGTGTTGATCCAAAATGTGAAAAGACATGATATTGCATCTTCCTCAATATCTTAAGATTGGAACATCACATGACATTTTTTTTTATTTCAGTGTTAGAATTTATATGTATTAACAATCAATATATCCACAAAAAAAACCCGAAACGTATTATGTATAGAGGAAGATATCGCGATTTTAAAACTTAGTTTCCTGTTGTTTTATCCACCAGTTTGTGTGTGGATATTTCGATCAAGAAAATTCGTGACGTCATTGAACCGCCTACTGCGAAGTTTGACATCAATTTGGCAGATTTCTGATCAGGTGTAAAATACTGCCCAACAAAGTAAAAACACAGTATGTATGTTACAGATAAATTGCAAGCTACTTCCTTTTCCTTGGGAAAAATCCTACACAAATGAGCAAACGACCAATTATTTTCACCTACAGAAACCTAGAAAAGATATTTATATGATTGTTGCACCATTATAGGTGACATTCTTAACTATATTTTTGCCAATTTTCAAGTAGCTACTTTTGATAGAACAAAAGTTATGATACAACAGGTAGAACTAGCTACTTTTTATAGAACAAAAGTTATGATACACCAGGTAGAACTAGCTAATTTAATAGAATAAACGTTACGATACAACAGGTAGAACTAGCTACTTTTGATAGAACAAAAGTTATGATACAACAGGTAGAACTAGCTACTTTGATAGAACAAAAGTTATAATACAACAGGTAGAATTAGCTACTTTGATAGATCAAAAGTTATGATGCAACAGGTAGAACTAGCTACTTTGATAGAACAACAGTTATGATGCAACAGGTAGAACTAGCTACTTTTGACAGAACAAAAGTTATGATACAACAGGTAGAACTAGCTACTTTTGATAGAACAAAAGTTATGATACAACAGATAGAACTAGCTACTTTTGATAGAACAAAAGTTATGAT
>JXSR01S073493.1:40931-52927 GCA_000969725.1 Ophiothrix spiculata
GAAATGTTTGAAATAAGAATATAACTGTAAAGATATTTCAAGTGTATAAGAATAATATGTAAAAGTCTGTACCACTCCCATTTTAATATCCTTTTGTGCGTCCTGCAAAGTCCCTCATAAATACAATAAGACAAATAGGAAAAGAGCATATTAACGTGGGATAAGCTGCCAAGAGGCAGACCCAATAAACACATGTACGTCGGCCCGACCGTGGAAATACGTTGTCACCAACGTCGCCTAGACGTTGGCTCGATCGTCGGATGCTCATTGGCCTTACGTCGTCCCGTCGACTTAAAAACGCAGTCGGTCCGACCACGGGCCAACGAGTTTCCGACTTGTCAAATATAACTTAAATTTGAAAATAATGGCAATATACGTTGGACCGACGTAGAAAGTACGTTGTGCCGACGTAAGTCTCATTGTCCCAATGTCGGTGGGGCCGTCGTACTGGCAACTTCATGCCGACTCATATAAGTCGTCCCTACGTAGAAACTACGTCGTCCCAACGTAGACCTATGTTACATTGGTTGAGAAGGACATTTTCCGACTTCATTCCCCATTATTCCCGACTTGTGCTCGTGAAGCCACGTACGTCTTTGCCGCGCCGTAAGCCTGCTTGTAGACTACGTCAAGCAGGAATGCGTCTTAAACAATAAACAATATTTCGACCGGGAGATGCGAAAGACGTGTATTTTTTCACCTTAACGTAAATAATATAAATGAAGCATGCATATTTTCTCTCGTAATTAAAAAAAGGACATTTGAAAGAAACAAATTGCATTTCTCGAACGTATTTATTACTAGTAAGGCAATATCGTAATAGTCCGCAGGGGAACACTAGGTTTTCAAATTTATCATGATTAAGTAGACCATGCAAGGGCCCTAGCTGTCAACCCTTCTTTTTTAGAAGTGGTTTTTGCTCTCCAACTCAGCAACGGATAATTAAGTTCAAATATAAATATGCATTTCTAGAAGCTGATATCCATACTGAACATGATGGTCAGGTTATTTTGGACTGAAATGTGTAATTATAGACCTAAAGTGTTTCTGAGTCCAATATTTTGAACCATTTTACTTTTTAGAATCTCCTTTTCTTTGGACTTTAGGGCCAAACTTTCACATGTTGGTCCAAAAATGACCTAATCATCATGTTCAGTATGCAAATCCTCTTCCAGAAATGTATACTTTTATTTGAATTTAATTATTCGTTGCTGAGTTTAAGTGCAAAAACTATCCCTGAAAACAATGGGTAAAATTTTTTTTTCAGTCAAAGTTTTCTATGAATCTTTAATCATCTTCTTCAACACGTTCTTCCTGATCTTCTTCAACACTTTCTTCATGATCTTCTTCAGCTGTAGCTGCAGTCGGGCGCCTACGCTCCCTTCCCCCCTCCATATCCTTGGCGTGCTTCAAGAAGCTTATTATGATCTTCTCCATTTCACTCTCGTTAGCATTGCTTGTTTTCTTGTTCTTGATGACAGCTTCTGTATAAAATACAAAATGAATTATATAGAGCTGTAAACTACGTACTGAATAAATTTTGTATTCCATCATTTCATCATGCTCCCAGATCATACAGATGAAGTGAGCTACCGATTAATTTTGATTTTGATACGAGGGTTTGGAATATATAGGCCCTACATGTAAGGTTAAAGTAATGCGTTTCATAACACCAATTTAATCAGGTCTTCGCCCATGCAGATGTTTTTGCGTACTTATATGTAACGCTCAACAAGAATTATTTAGAGAATAAAAGATAAGATTTTTTGTTTTGCCTCTCATCTATCGTCTCATAATGGATGGGTGTACATTATTTTGAGTAATGGGTGCCCATTACGAAAAAATAATGTACGCCCATCCATTATGAGACGATACATGACAGGAAAAACAATAAATCGCCATCTTTTATTCTCATACTTGGTCACAAATTTGAGTCATTTATAAACCAAAAACGATGACAATTATTGTCAAAAACTATAAACATTATCATTGGAAAAATGTACACCCCTATTCAAACATGAAATATTCCAAACCCAGTAAAGCTGTTCGCGCCGGATGTGTGCGTATACCTGCATCGTGCCGTAATTTTGAACGCGCGGCTCCACTGCGTTTCACGCTGAACGCACTGTCATCTATCGTCTCATAATGGATGGCCAAAATTCCTTATTAGGAAGTAAAAACGCACTCAGTGACTAAGAATTCGAAATGAAAGTAAGGCCTATGCTATGGACATTGCTGTATTTTGGATAACGAATTAAAAGTTCAAATATAATGAACCCTATAACGAGCATCAGAGAAGTATTCTGTGTATTTCTTAATTGAAATTAAATTGGTAAATTGAATTTCATTAAACCACGTAGGCCTATAATAAAGCCTCCGTGTGCATACTTTGCAAAAAGCAAAGAGCAGCAACACTTCTATCAAATTATCAAAAGCTCTTTTTACTTTTCAATAGATAAAAGAAAATGTTACAACCCTCAATGTTCTTCTCAAAACGAGATATGATCTATTTGATTACAAAAACAATAGATAGCTAACTTTATACCACTTTAACATTAACTCAAAACGGTGCAATTTTATTGTAGTTTGAATCAGCCAATCTTATTAAAATGTCATACAATTACGGTCGAGATGATACTTTAGACTTTCTATGTTAGCAACAACATTTTCTTCTTAAAAGCGCTTGACAGTAAATTTAGTGTTAAAAGTTGCTGTTTCCATCGAGTATTTTATGTTACTGTTGCTGTTACTAGCAATGAAAGTCTTATTTATCATGTGTTATTCCTTTCTAAGTATCAGTTCAACAATCTGGTAATATCTGACAATATCAGATTATTCGAACTGCGTAAGTTTTCGAGATTACGAAAACAATAGCGTCAACCTTTTTTGAAGAAACATGTTTAAACCATTTTACACATGTTCCTTATGGTGCATTCATAGTCCAACGATTTCACAACGATTTCATCGCACGACGTCTGTCCATACGCAGTCTTCAAACGCGCTGCGCATATTGCGCTATAACTCTTGAAGACTGCGTATCGGAAGACGTCGTGCGATGAAATCGTTGGACTATGAACGCACCAAAACGAGAATATAATTAAGAGACTCTACTTCTTACGTATACCAAAAATTGTGATAGTCTGAGAAATGTAAGTATATGCAAAATCAGATCACCAACTTACTATAGATTATTTTTTTCAAGGCCAAGTCCTTGAATGCAGACTTCTGCTGCGATCCTCGGCCAAGCCAGTTGAACTGGAGAGCCAACTCTTTCGAGAAGACATGCCTCATTATCCTTCGTACGGTATCTTTTATATCTTTTCCACCAATCAGTGAAAGGGCTTTTACCTGTGATATATAAACAAAACAAATAATATTATGGTATTAAAATAAGTATTATGAAAATACTTTGTTGGTGTCTGATACGAACAAATTAATTTATTGGTCATGCTGGTATATAGACAAGTCTAGTAGTATAATTTATAAGCGTGAAAGGAAGATTTTTTTAATTTTATGTTGCCAATATATTTATGATATTAATATAGTTATTGTAATTGAAGACATGACACCCCGTGTCAATTCCAGCACAGTCCGAACTCCATAAGAAGTCGAGTGTGTCTAACAGCTATAACAGCTTTCTCTGGAATTTTATGTTAGACTGAACTAAGGCTGAAAACAGTTCTTTTGAGCTACCAAGTATTTGGTGCAACAAGTCTTTGCTATCTGATACATAGCTTCCATGTATTTTCAATTAATAACGGCGGTTTGGTGATGAAAAGTCAAGTTTTTGGTGAAAATGTTTGGTGATTTACACCAATTATCCGTTATTGATTAGAAAATGCATTGGGATTATATTACTGGATTATAAGATAACAAAGACTTGTTACACAAAATATTTTGCGATGACATTACGAGCAAACTTCTGTTCAAAACAAAAAAGGGGAAAAAACACCATACGTAAGTTCAATCAATCAATCAATCAATCAATCAATCAATCAATATCCATATTGTACTTTCATGACATGCATGCATTAAACGCCATGAAGGAGTCTATTCGTACAGGGGACCAACGGCTTAAGGCGGATTCCGAACTACGGAGCAAATAGCTTCTTGCTCAAGGAAACAAGGAGACAAAAACCGCTAGACCCGGTGTAGCACGAATGGAAGTCTCCCGTTCTTATTGTCCGGGTTGTACAGTATAAAGTATAGGTTAACAACTCTCACGCAACATTAGTTTAACGCTTTACTCTGTTATGGTCTATGGAAGGCGGACTACCATTTCAGGGGGACCAAGATTCGTTTCACATCGGGCTCAAATCCACAACATACCTTGCTCTAGCCGCTCACGGGCCACGCTCCCCTCCTATAATACAATTTTAAGCGTAAAATGAGTAGTTTTCATTTGTTCGTGGCTTAGTCAGGGCTATAATTTTTAATAATAGTACATGAGCACCTAAAAACCCCTTACCATTTTAGCTTGCATATCCTTATCCTTCAATCCCTCTTCCAGGTTGTCAAGCTCCCCCTTACAAGTTAAGGGGAAGCCGAACTCCTCTGTGTCCCCTTCACCATCTGCAGCAGCCGCCCCGGCACCTTCCATCAAAAGTCGGGTGTTGTTTTCGACTTTTGATTTTATTTCGCTAAGCAGCGTCAGCATTTTCTTTTCGAAGGCTAGATTGAAACGGAAAAAAATCAACAGATAAGTTCAGTATCAATTTATTGTTACGATCTGAGGAAAAAGAGATTGCAATACTATATTCACAGCTAGGCGTAATCAACAGTAGCAATTAATGTCTAAATTTGTCAGATGCAGACAATTTTGTAAACCTACCCCATACTTCACGTAAAATGGGTATACAATCTTGGGTATTTCAAATTTCATTATGAACACTTAACTCATTGTAATTTATTCAATCCATCTCAAGCATCAAATTTATTATATCCTCCAGTTCATCTTTGCTTTTAGTTTATATCTTGTCGTAGGAACAAACGGTTATAAATAAAAACGATCAGGATCCTTATAAGCAAGATAAGTCAATAAAGAAATATCTCTAATCTTTATAGATAGTTTTGTTCTTTTATAGATGCTTACCATTGCAGACGTATTTAGCGGGTTGTGATGGGGTGCCGGCGTCGGTCCGCTGTCTCTTAGCTGAATGAGGGGTTGTAGTTCGTTGTAGGGTAGCTGGTACCGGGGGATTCTTTGGGACAATTGGGGGATTTTTCTTTGGGGTTGATTTCTTTTTATGGTGTGCCTGCTTTCTGAAACTAGCAGATGTCCCTGCAGCCTGCGAGTCATCATCAGATGAGCTGGTGTCTGTCGACTGGTAACGGGAGGGTTTGCTGTGATGAAATAAATAAAAGCAAGTGAGATTCTAAATATACTTTAAGGTATACATTCTTATCATCGGAAACAAACATTCTGGAGCTATTTTATCTGACTTTTCTATATTTTGCATGTTTTACATATAGGTAGCTCCTGATCCCTATTCAACTTAGCAGCCTTTAGAATTAAGTGAAAATGTTGGTTGTTCAACAGAACTACTCCAGTGGGATTTCCGTTGGTTGCAAAATTATTTATATTAAACATGTTAAAATCAATTTTAAATATGTACTTTTTACACCTAGTAAAAGATAATTGACAAATTAACAAAATCACGTATATCCGTTTCACAACTCTACATGTCGCACTCATATAAACTTACGTTTTCTTGCGCGATTTTTCTCTTTGAACTTCGGATGATTCATCCGCAGTAGTTTGCAAGTCAGAATAATCTTCTGCCTCTCTGCACTTTGAGCACGCCTTGTCATATGATGCTATAAGTGAGAAAGACAAGAATAACTACAGTAACATATTCGTATAAAATGAATAAATTAAAATAATTATGTTCATACTTTACATTTTATGGGCTTCAAAATATTTGGTGCAACAATTAGTCTTTGTTATATTATAATCTAACATAATTCCAGTGTGTTTCTAATAATAATGGAGGCTTGGTGATAGACAAAATCTCACCTCATTGAGGAGTTTTCAATGACAAATGTGTTGATGGTTTACAACACCAAGCATCCGTTATTGAGGATGCTTTGGAATTACATATTGGATTATAAGATTTGTTGCCCCAAATATTTGTTAGCTCAAAAGGAAGTATAAACTGAACCTTACTGTTATTTGTGCCCGAGAACATGTAACGGCCCGCTTACCATAAATATTCCTAAGGTGAAAATAGATGTATCTGAAAGAAAAAATCTGTCCGGGACCAAATACTAGTTGAAGAAAAAAAAATCTTTGTCCGTACTCAAATGTGACGTGATAATTACAAAACAACAATTAAAGAGACACGAAAAATTGTTCTAAGACATACATCATTATGCATTATATGACAATTCAACCCTGGTTTTTGGTTAGGTATACTTCAACTTCCCTGGTTCTTCTCGTTTGTTTGGGGACTAGCTAATCTGTTACTTGACCCAAAATACCCTCTCTGGAATGCATGCGCAAGGTTATGCCCTGACAGAAGCTTGTTGTGTTCGCGTGGCTAGTCGCGTGCCAAAGTTAATGTATTCGCCTTATGCAGTCCCCTACTAGACAGTATCCCAGGGTCAGTATGCAGTTTTTAGGTAACTGTTCAACTTAAAGCCAAAGAAAAAAAAAGAGGCTCTGTCTCTGCGTGCTGTGCGCATTAGGTTAAAAATTCGAATTGTACCGCATTTCTTTTTTTTTAGGTTTTCAGATTTTTTTATATATTTTTCTTACATCGAGAGAAAAAAATAATTGGCCGCGAAGGGACCGAAAAAAACCCCCAAAACACAATGGTGACCTAAAAACGTAAAAAAAAAATATTTCCGCGTGCGCATAGCTTTTTTGGCCTAAGGAAGCTGAGACAGAGTATTTTTTTTTTGCCTTATCAGGGTTTTTAGGCTATAAATAGTTCAGGGTAATACGTATACATATTGTGCGTATTTTCGAAAGTTTTACAGTTCTGATCACTTACGTGTGCTGTACATAACTTTGACGCGATATACACCCCAGTCTTTAGACGGCTCAATCCCTTTTTTCACTGCACTGTACAGTCTTGCCAGTGACATTTTAGTTGGCCAGGAGCATTTCGTACGCTCTTCATTCAACCAAATCGAATTAACTACAGCAACAGCCTTATCCTCCACAAATTCAACGACCGTAAATTCCATACTGCATTAAAAATATAAACCACAATATCATTTCATAAGGATTGCAAACATCATATATACATATATAATATATATTTGCAGATTCATAAAAACTGAATTAAAACAATATCAAACATACTGGAGCCCTATTTTTACAATCAAGTAGGCCTACTTAACGTCTAACATGTAAGTTTTAAAACAACATTAAAATTGGAACATTGTTGTTTTTATCGCAAAGACATTTTATTGATAATGTTAAAATACGAAACATTTTTAAAGGATTTGTTATAAAGGATAAAGTTAAAATTACGATAGTAAAACCTCAATAACATGATACCAACAATATGCATTTGGCATTTGTTTGCAACAATTGTTTTAAGGTACATCATAAAATATTCAGTTTTAGGTTTAAATAGTCTCGGCAATTATTACAAAGAATCAAAGCATTCGAAATAAACTTGAATAATTGCGTCGGCCTACATATAATTATGATAATGAATTAAATCTGATTTTCTGAAAATACAGCATTCTCAACCAACACCTCCCTGGTTAAACTTAGGTCTAGATTTATTTCTTTTATGGATATTCGATACAAAAACATTCTTATGTCTACCAATATTGACACATTTTGACTTGAAAAGCTTAGTTGATTTAATGGCATCGTTATTTTATTATTAGGGGTATGAACGAGTTTATCATTCATTAATAATAATTAAAACCATATTGAACGAAAATTAGTATGATTGAAGCTGGTGAAAAAATGTAAATCAGGTTGTTGGTCTGTGATAAACGTCAAAAATAAAGGAAACATTAAAATCTCAAATTAAAACAAGTTTGTTAAAATTAATAAATAAGGTACTTAGTAATTTGCTGTAAATGCTATTAATCGTACGAAATTTAAAATACCATATATAAACTCTGCATGTAAAGAATCTTTAATTAAAATGTGTTAAAACGTCATGATCGGTATCATGTATAGGCCCAAAATACTAAAATAGGTTCAAGACTTGGACTTTGTTTTGAATTAGACTGGGTCTATGTCAAATATTTAAACTGCAACAGTTTAAAAAAATATTGAAGATTATCTTACAAACAACACAAAATATGACAATATTGTGAAACAAAATTTCACTCTTTTGTGCATACGGACCTGACCGGATTTAGACATGGGTGCGGGTCTCGGAGCAATTCATTATTCAGAAGATATGAAGCAAGGGCACAGCAACATGAACACCATTATGTTCTAGGAGTGTATATTTAATTGCATCAAGAACAACAGATACAGAAAGTTCACGACTGAGGTCTGAAACCTGGTAAATACCAAGATCTTGAGAATCAATTGGGTAGTCGTAATAGCTATTTTTCTGCTTGAACTTTGTGTAAACAACATGAGTGATATCTTCGTGGAGTATCACATTGGTGACTAAACATATGTCTTCCCCAATCTTCACACAATTATCGCCAGTATTAATTCCAATGAAGAATGAACTCAGAAACATTTTCTTAAATTGCTGCGATGCTTCGTATCCTTGAGGAATAGGTCCATTTTGATGCTCCTCTCTTAATGAAGGATTAGCTGATGGATTATTTCTTTGAGTGATCAATCCGCTCTTTCTTTCACACATACGACGGACTACTTGCTGTAATGGAAGAGCAGGTTTTCGTACCATCCTTTTCAATCGTGCCAGAAAGCTTTCAAAAGGAAAGGCTGAGATCTTGTCCAGATGTCCGTACTTCCTTGCTTCATCTGCCAAGTGTATAAGTCCATGGACATTATATACCATTGACTCACGTCCATAAAGCTCGGCATAATGCTCAACAAACAGAACAAGCAGACTCTCAGCATGATCTACCCATTCAGGAATACTGCACAAAGTTGGACATAAAAGAATAAATATACCAATAGAGAAAAGCATGAAGTTTTTGTACAGGGCATCAGGTAAATACCTCTTCAATATAACTGGACCCGTGTAGATAAGGAACTGACGGAATTCAGTTGCTTTCCAGCGATCAACCTCTTTGAGAGACCTTGGTTTCCTTGCAAATTCACGAGGTACGGTGCCTCTTAAGTTTACAAGTGAGGTAGAGAGATTGCCTATTATTCTGGAAGAAAGACGATTTTTAAGAGGCCCTTTTATCCAGAAATATAATAGTTTTCTCGTCATCCCCAAGCATACCAGGTGCATATAATCCAACGGGAATTGTGAAACCATTCCGATGGAGGTCCCTTCAAATGGTGATGGTCCTAAATGGTGATCTTCATCCTGCATTTCGTCAAATGCATCATCCGTTCGAAGTGGTGCATTGTTATCTTGATACGTCATTTTCCCCATCCATTCTCCCTCTTGTGTGCATTTGTCACATCCAGAATAACCTGCATGGCCTTTGACATTTTTAACAAATGCTCGAGCAGGGGTATCGCAAATCACTGTTGAGATTTGAAACTCATATGCATGTCCCTTGTAAAGTAAGCCATCGTGTTCCAATTTTGTCACATCATCTACAAATTGTTTTAAGTACTCTTTTGCAGAAGAGGGTTTTTTATTACCACAATATAAACCAATAACAAAGGGACTTTTCCCTGGCAGTTGATCGATCATTCCAAGTATTGGCCAGAACTGAACATTGGAGCTTTTATACAACGGGAGACCATCTATGTTTATTTGAATTGATAAATAGTTACCATCAACCTGAGAATGTAAAGCCAATATTTCGAAAATGGATGTTTGAAGTCCAAAGTGATAATACTCTCCCCCTGCAACAGTTTGTACATTTATGTGTCTGGCTGTACCAAGAAGTGTTCTTGTATCTTTTGGCAATTCTGGGTGATAATTCTTTAAAATAGTTAATAAGCTGGAGCAGGCTGCGTGGGTGATATTATGTGCAGCAACCCAATCTGAAAGTTCAGCCGATAAATCCGGGTTAGGAATTTCGTCGTCACCGCTTTCGTCATTACTCGCACTATCTTCATCTGGGGAATAATAGTCCGAGTCGTCAGGTATGTTAGGTTCAAAGGCCATTACATCGTCACCCACAGCATCATGTGGTTGTTCTTCAACGGGTATATGGATATTCGTTTCAAAATCTTCAATTTCACTATCACTATGATGAACATGATAAGGGTTATTGGCTTCATCATCATGCATTTCCATTTCATGTTCTTCTATTTCTTGGATGTGTTTGTTAACCTCACTAACAATTCGTCTTCTCTTTGTCCAGTACGATTTCTCTAAATTGGCCATTATTGATCTCCCTAAATACAATTAAGTACATGAACAAAAAATTGGGTAACCTCTACTGTTTTCACATAAGTTTTAACTTCTCTTGGCTATTCAAACTTTCAAACTATTAAACCATATGGCTACAAATATTTCAAATTATGCGATTAAAGTTAGGCTTACATTATCATATAGTTCTACAAACATATATGTGACTTTTCTTGTACATGCAAAGGTATGCCTAAATACCAAATTTAATATTATCAAAGAATATACAGAATATAGAATAAAAATAGATGTAAATAAAATTGCTAATCACATACAATATCGAGCTACTTAATAACAATGCCGAGTTGTATCTACGCCTAATAAACGACGTTCGTACCGACACTTGTCATGAACACAAATAAACTTATATATTTATATGATGCGTCAATTCAAAAATCTTACGTGGTTATATTCAGCAGTGAGAATACACAAATTGCTCGATGATGTTGTTAAAATACTGGAAAAAGGCTTGTTGTAAATGCTGTAATCCTCGGCAAATACGATTGGAATGAGTACTGATATATGTTGAAGTATAAAAGCTAAAAAATCCTCGTGATTGTGATGTGTCAAAATCGACCAGCGTTTGAAAAAAGGGTTAGATTCCTGCACATACTACAGTGTAATCTGATACTCCTTCTATCACATGGGCTTGCAGTGATTTTGAATACGTCTTGCGCTTGAGTCTATTACTACCGAGATGCTTTGCACTATTACGTGGCGGCAATTTATACTTATCGTTTCGTTGGTACTTTATTTTCGTTTATTTACGATTTAAATATTTTTTGGTCATTAAAATTGTCCCTTATTTGATAAATGATTTTAATTCAGAGCCTATAACTAATGCACTATACATGCCGTATAACACATATATCTAATCAGGAAGTTCCCAACAGAAATATCGGATTATAAATACTTTATCGTGAATAAAACATTCACAACGTATTGGCCCAGTGCCCATCGGCTCTGATACACGTCATAAATGCGCGCGATATAACTACAATCATTGACCGATTGGTTCCATCTCCTGAATACGATACAAAAATCATACCGTGAAAATGACTCGAGCTATAATAAATTGCATATTTTAAAATCAGTGAAATTTAATCAAAGGAGAAAACTATTAAAATAAACGAGCGTCGGAAACCTGACGTTGGCCCGACGCCCTCATAGGAACCATAGCCGACCGGCAATATTTGTTCCCCGATCGGACATCGGAAAGAAGTCTAAGTACCGACGTCAATTTGTTAACGTTGGCCCGACGTTAATCCGACTACTCAAGCCCAACCCCGACGCTTCACCGACTTCTCCAACCAAGTCCCGACGTTGGGCCTACGTGTATGTGTTTACTGGGGAATTCATTACATTTGATCTACATGATGGCATGTCATTAGGTGGGTATGCTAAAAAGGTGGTGTTGTTACATTTTTTCGTGGGTTCTCGGACTTAATTTGATGTAAATTCGCTATTCCTTGACCTATTGACTTGTTTAATGTCTCATTTGAAAGCTTACACTGTCTGCTATTTATGACAGTAATTTGGCGTTCATGGGTTACATAATTT
>JXSR01S073494.1:2317-17006 GCA_000969725.1 Ophiothrix spiculata
GGGGGGGGGGGGCACTCACATATATAACTTGGAGGGATGATAGCCGTGACCAAGAAAAGGGTGAATTATAGGGTTGTTTATTATAACCGTGAATGGTGAATCAAGTGACAGCGTTTAGGGTATCAAAAACAGCAATTTTGGGGCAATTTTCAAGAAATAGGGTACTTAAAATCCCAGTGCGAAAACGGTATCAATAAAATCCCGATTAGGGTGTAATTAAGGGGAAAAGGGTATATTTTGGCTCCGTCTCCACCCTTTAGGGGTGTTTTGAAAAACTGTCACTATATGGCTGTATAAGGGTGATTGTTTCTGAAGCCAAAATATACAATTTCCCCCCTATTCCCGGGATTTTACCGATACCATTTTCACACTTGGGTTTGAAAAAGTACCATATTTCTTGAAAATGGCTGTTTTTGAGCTTTTTTGATACCTAAAACGGGGATACCTGAGACACCGTTACGCGTTCTGTCCTCAAAAGCAACCCTAATTCACCTTTTTCTTGGTCACGCTATGCCTGCAGCATCATATTTGAGTGCCCCCGGGATATTTAGTGGCGTATGACTCACCGCCACCGGACTCACTGTATGCAGCTCCTCGGAGGGCAGCTCTCCAAGAAAGACATTTGCACAGGGAACAAACAGCTTAACGTGACTTCCCGGAGCAATTAGAGCAAAGTTTCTTTTTCAACATGTTCAAGGAGACATGGGAGTATCTTCTTCTGAAGGTACACATGTTGTATCTGTCCACATGGCCCGATTCAATTTTGCCCTGATCTCCGCGGGTACAAAATAATCAATGGCCATGCTTGTACAAAACTCTTAATAGTTACTGCAATATTAGCATCCAAATTGAATAAGAGAATAAATGGATGGATAAGATTTATTGTTTTTCCTGTCATCTATTGCCTCAAATTGATTATAGATCGGCAAAAGAAAGTAAATCACACTCATCATTGGCTAAGAATTCGAAACAAACTCGAGGTCATAGAGTTCTCAAAAATTGGAGTTGAACAAACAAACGATAAATATACAAAATCATGGAATCATGTTTTCCATAAATCATTTTACTTTTATATTGCCATCAAAATCTACACTCACTTGCATTAAATATGATATAATTTATGATGAGTAATTAAGTAGATGCAAGGGAAAAAAGACCAAAAATAGGCTCACTGATTTAGGCTATAACATAACACATGCAATTTCTCATAAGATAAAATGAAAAATTTTCTTTCTAGAAAACTAGAACATTTTGACTTGGTTATCTATTCATTATTTCCTCTTGCAACCGCTCAAAATGTCCACTACAAAAACATAACTGATCTCAGTGGAATGGTGTCAGAAACAATGACTCGATAATGTTAGGTAGAAAATTAGAATTAACACAATCAAAGTGTCATGCAGTATTAAAATAACACCCGCAGGGTCAAGCGATTGTATTTTAACATCAATGTTTATTCGACATCAATCGTCATCTTCTCACTAATATAAGGAAACCATGCCAGTGTTAAATTCAAAAGATAATTTATAGTCCTCCGCCCATGAAAAACCTGTGCACTTAACGAAATAAAGTTTCTAAATAGAACCATTTTTGTCCTCTCACGAGAATCCATCCTCTTGAACCACTAGATTACGATTTGGAGAGCTCTCAAAGTTTCTATACAGAACCAAAAATGGTTCTGTATCCTGCTTTTGGAGGCATTTTTGACAATTTTGAATAAAGAACCCGGTCAGGGTTCTCCTGAAAAAATTTTCTCGAACCTTTTTAGAGCCTTATTAGAGCGACGAGACAAAGCCCTGTTGTTACCGTGCCATCAATCACCAGAATCAGTCAGTGTCTCTTCTTAGCAGGTCCATTTGTAAACAACCTAATTGAAGTTTGCAAAAATAAAAGTTGGACCTCTTGTACTTTTTAGAATCTAGAAACACATGTCTAGAAAAATATTTCTCAATATTTTGATTTTTGGCTTACTTTTTGAAGATTGTCAAAAATAGGTCCAAAATAGGTCAAAAATGAAGTGTTACAAATAAGAATTGCCTCAACTGGAAAGATTTAATAATCTGCATTGAATCCAATACTTTAAAGTGTTAAAAATGAAGCGCCCTCTGTCACCCATGACTTTTGATTTTTATGGCTTATTTGGTTTGTTTTTGGTAATACGAATACCCTCCAAACGATTTGGCTCAAAGATGCTTTCTTTTTATGTTATGGTCATTTGTTGAATTAAATTCGGGATCCCGAATTTCATTCCACATGTATTTAGTATAGGAAAGCATGCTTGTGCTTTTTATCCATTTTTTTGGTGGCAAGACAATTTTTTCACAAAATACACTTGAAAACGCTTTTAGATAGTCACATTCCTCCATTTTATGCTTTTTTACTATAAACCATTTTCGATCCAAATCTTATAGTATTGCTTTAAAAAGACATTGTATGTTGAGAAGTGAGAGAGTCATGAATTGAAATCAAATTAATTAAATTCGGACATGATGAATACATGTTAATTGAAAAATAATCTTCATCAAGGGTGTTCAATCTATGGTGTTGAAGAATATTGACGTCTTTAATCCTTAGCATAAGTTTTTGCGTTCCCATGTGCACTAAGTAAACCATAGGTTACTACCTTAAATACATAAATGCCAAAATACCACACAACAGCGCTGTAAAAGACACTATCACTTTCTGGCCAGCATTAAATCCATTGTCAGCGACAATTTGAGCGTACAGCTTGGCAGACTCTTTAGCAGTACGAGGCCTTTCTGGATCCTGGAAGTCCACATAATGCATACCAAAGCGTTCTCTGTAACCAGACGCCCACTCAAAGTTGTCCATGAGAGACCACGCCGTGTAGCCTTTTATGTTAACATCGTCTATAGTTATTGCTGGGAAGGAAAGACAGAAATCAAAATCAGTTTGCCAATTTTATCGAAACAAACAGCTAGGTGTTCAACAATCAGTCCCTGAAAGGACACTTAAAAGCCAACACTCGTGACACTTCTCTTCTTCAACAATAAAGAACCAAAATTGGATTGCTAATGGACTAGCCCCCATGAAAAGCCGGACTACCCCACTACAAGAAGATGATGGCATGGCATCATAGTTAATTTTCAAAGTTAAAACTGTTGCAAGTAAAATAACTGTAGAAACCTGTAGAAGGGAGTATTTTAGGGTAAGGTTGTTTAGTTCGTCACAGTTGACAAATATGATGTTGCTTGGCCAGGCAACATGCTGCCACATTGGGAAATATTGCCTGTTCAGGCAGTCGGACCGGACTAGGAGCTACTAGGGTCTATCAGAAGACGCAAAGACGCATATGTCGATCCAGTCTCTTTAAGGTTCTAGAAACTTTGCGCCATGCTATAATTGATTTACTCTTTCGCATTCACATAGTACCTACCTTTCAAGACTTCATTAATGTAAGACCTGTAGTACTTGATGCGGTCCACATCATTTAGATCATAAATGTCAGCGGTTGAAAAACCATTCTCAGTGATATAGATATTGTACTTCTCACTGTCATATTCAGAATCGATCCAGTTGAGGAGACCTCGGATGCCCCATGGAACAGATTTGAGCCATGGAGATTCACCTTTGGGCCACTTATCATCTTGTCGGGTACTTGAATCAGAATCTTTCCAGTAACTTGGAGGACTGGAATTATCTGGCTCTTTCTCTGCTGCATATAGACTGGTGTAGTGGTTTAAGCCGAAGTAATCACTGAGAAATCAATATGTACAGGGGATATGTAAGGTCCATGTTACCTTGCTATACATCTTTAATGTAACCAATAAGCATGATACATTTTAATGAATCAAATGCCCGCTCTGACAGACATTTGATAACGGTACAAAATAAACATTCCTTATTTGTTTTAATAAGTTTCATTGTAATACAATTATATACGGTTTCATACCTACATGTCTATAATACGTACCTGGTGCCGAGGATGTCTTGAGCTTGTTCATCAGTGAATGTGGGAAGTCTTGATTCAGGGAATCCTTGCATCTCACTCTTGCTATCCACCATGGTCCTCATCTGTTCAGGGTAATGACCAGTCTTAAAGATCGGACACCCAAACCATCCTAACATAAACTGTAGACTAGTCATTGCTGCTTCCTGGTCTTTCTCATTTTCCGGATCGTCGGGTGCAAAAAAGTCACTGTTTAACGTAATGCCACACATTCCTCCTTGTGAAGCCCTGAACTGCTCATCATACGTATGCCAAGCTTTTGCGTGAGACAATATAATGTTATGACCAACAATATATGGTTTGGTTCCCGGTGCAAGTATTCCTGGAGCCATACCTGCATCTTCATACGGCACGGCAATCACCCATGGTTCATTAAAGGTGATCCAAAATTTAACGCGGTCACCAAACTTTTCATAACAATAAGCTGCGTAGTTATTGAAATGATCAATGATCTCTTCGCCTTCCCAGCCATCAAACTGGTCTTGGAATGATTGCGGGAGGTCCCAGTGATACAGAGTCACCATTGGAGTAATGCCATTGGCGAGCAGTTCGTTAATGAGGTTGTTGTAATAAGCAAGACCAGCTGGGTTTTCGCTACTTGGGGTGCCATCTGGTAACAATCGAGCCCACGAGATAGAAAATCGGTAGTATTTTAATCCCATCGCAACCATCAACTGGACATCCTCCTTGTATCTGAAATGCAAATACGGGCCAAAAGATTGAATTCTTTCATACATGTAAAGACTAAACAGCTAAATGCAACAAACTCTTTAAAGGCACTCCGTCCATAGTAATTCTAGTCAGCATTGTAATTCTCAATTTTGGAGTACAAAATTCTGATCTGACGTCCCCGAAAAGATTTATAGCCTAACTACCTGCAAAATTGGGTGAGATATACATGTGTCATTATAATAGTCGATCTAGAAACCAGTACATTAGATGTATTATCCTTGCCTATCATCCACAATTTAATGCATTTTTGATTAAAGGTGTAGGTTCCTATTTTAGGATGTGTAAAATTAACTTTTAAATGATTGACCTTGATCTCTGAAATGCATTGTGCAAGGTTTCAACCTGAGCTTGTGTCTTGTTTTCTCCTGAGAGGCAAAAGAAAGTATGCAACCCTGGGGATGAGGCTGTTATGTAAATTACAAAAGAAATGGCAAATAGGTATACCAATTGATTTTACATTTTGTGCTATATCTCCCAAACTATAAAGAATTTTTTGGTGAAAGTTTGGATTTATAATCAGAAAAATATGGGCTTTTATTTGACATCAAAAATATACTACTTCCGGTTGAGCCTTGGGGATGAGAATGTGATCAGAACCTACACCTTTAAAATATCACAAAGATATTCAAATCCTCGATATTTATTTTCTTAAGTCTGTGGACATTGTGGATGTTGACTGCCGGCTTCAGCAATATTTCAAGGATAACTTTGGACGGACGGAGTGGCTAATTCAAAATTACGACAAATTGCGTGTTTTTACTCAGCATTGTTTAGCTGTGGTTGATGGGTGATCTGTTTGACGATACGTACAAAATACGTGCACGATCCAGTGGAAACAATTCTACCAGTTGAGATGATACGCCGTCTTCCGTCAGTTTCCTTTTGATGTGCCACGGTTGACAGCACATGATGGATTAAGCGTGGTGACGCATTATGGCGGGTGAGTAGTCACCGGCTTTCGTGGCAATAAGGATCATGAGGTTAACGAATAATGTTTGCTGAATGACTAGAAGCACGTTAATGCTAATTCCCTAGTAAAATTCGAGTACAGTTGAGGTGTACTCGAAATGTACTATAATTGTACTAAAGATACATCGCGGTTCCCGGACCGCTAGTGTCGTCTGCCATCGCCATTTGTCAATGATGTACAGGTTCTGGGTACAGGTTTGCATTAGGGTCAAGAGCTATCCATGGTCCAAATTTAATCCATATAGGGTCAAGGGTTCATGAGTTATAGGCCGTAACCTGGACATGAGCTTAGGTCAACTTTTTGAACATTTTTAAAAATTTGACCTCAAATGACCTTTTGACCTTGAATGACCTTGATTCAAGAGCTATATATGGTCCACATTTAATCCATATAGGGTCAAGGGTTCATGAGTTATTGCCGTGACCTGAAATGACCTCAGATGACCTCAGGTCATCTTTTTGAACATTTTTTAGGTTTGACCTCAAATGACCTTTTGACCTTGAATGACCTTGACCACACACCCCAAAAGTTTCGCAGCGCAAGTTAAACCCTTCATGTCACCAAGTTTCGTTACTGTAGGCCTTACGGTTCCGGAGATAGAGGCACAATGAAAAAGGTAAACATTGTTAACCACGACAGACAGCCACACACACATACATACATACATACACACATACTACCAAAGTAATCCCTATGTGTCTATTCTTTCAGACAACACAAAAATGTACTCACATCAGAAAATATACTTTTCTAGTACATTTTTTTTGTACTCGAAAAGTACTTTTATGTTCTAAATTTGTACTATTTTGAACTTAGATTTCTTTCAATTTGAAAATGTACTTTAAATGTACTATTTTTGAACTTAGTATTTATTTTACTTGTAAAAAAGTACTAAAAATGTACTATTTTTGAACTTAGTATTTATTTTACTTGTAAAAAAGTACTAAAAATGTATTATTTTTAAACTTAGAAATATTTCAAAATTGAAAAATGCACTTAAAATGTACTATTTTTGAACTTCGTATTTATTTCGCTTTTAGCGATGTATTTAAAGTGTACTATTTCAAACTTAGAATTTTTCTATTTATTAACTCCAAATGTGCACCTCTGGAATGTGGCTAAAATAGTACATTTCGAATACAGTACTAAAAATATACTCGATTTTTTCCAGGGAAAAGGCAATTTACCCATCTGTAAAGATCTTAGAACACATGAACAGTACATGCCCAGACGTTTCAAGTATCGTTTGATACGAACTGGTATATTAATATTTTATCGAACATTACTATATTCGTATGGCATGCAATGACAGAACAGGGTATATTAGTAGCTTTAACCCTAACACTTTTAAGTACCTCTTATCTCCTCGGAAATTTTAAGGTCAAAAATCACGGGTTTTCACCTGGATTCGAACCCGGGACCTCTCGCTTCCCAGTCCGATTATCACTATGTCAAGCCACTGAGCAGGCGCTGCCATGGCAGCGATTCCGTGATCATAGCTGACTCCGGTCTATGACGTATTTGGACTTGTGAGGTTCGGTGGCGTGCGTTAGGGATAAGTGGGTTCGAGCCCCGGGCCGGGCGGTTTTCGTCTCCTTGTTTCCTTGGGCAACACACTTTACTCCACTTGCTCCGTGGTCGGACAGTCACATTAATCCGTTGGTCCCCTGTACGAATAGACTCCTGGGGTCCTGGGGTATGCATGCATGTCATGCAAGTACATTGATTGATTGATTGATTGATAAGATATATACAAATTGCAGATGTTCAAAACACAATTTACATTGTATGCTCTAAACTGAAACATCACTTCTTATGACCCAGCCCAGTACAATTAAGAATACGGACGAACTTACTTGTGATAGGAATCGCACGCCACGTCTCCAGTGCCATTCCTGTATACATTGCCGCCTTCATGTGTAAAAGTGTCCCAAATATTGACGCCTTTGCCATCTGCATCCCAGCCACCTTCTATCTGGTACGACGATGTAGCAGAACTCCAGATGAAATCGTCAGGAAAATACCCATAAATGAAGGCATCTCGTTCTGGGTCGTTGAATACGTCGGGGTAAACAAATTCAGGCTCACTTGCAGCTTCGCAGAGGAGCAGAGTTGAGAGAAGGAGTAAAACTACTTTCATGGTGGTCTCTGAAGTTAATTCATGCAAGGCAAATTGATAAAATGGGCATACACCCAACTCGGGAGGCTCTCGGGAAGTACTGTATCAACTTGTCTCCCAGGTCTTTTGAGGTCAACGTGAATACACAAATACAGGGGCGTGTATAATAGTGTAAATATGTTTTTGTTTACTAAACAGTATATATATACAAGCTGAGCGTGCTACACAGATCATTGTGGCATTATCATAAGAACAAGAGATTAATGCCAACTAAACTATGGTCACAGTAATCGTACGATCAGCTTACGAGCAGTGTTAAGTCCATCTAATAGGACCACACGACGCCCTCGCTGCTCGCTTTACTCACTGCTCGTGGTCCTTTTAAACGGACTAAACACTGCTCGTAAGCTGATCGTACGATTATTGTGACCATAGCTTTACTTGCAGTACCTCGGTTTACCTCGGTTGGTCCGTGACGGACACGTACATGAATGGAACAAGAAAATCAGTTGGCATGTAAATAATAATGATATTCAATGTTCTTTTACCGCGCTAACAAGGCGATACGGCCCCACGACCAATTTGTTTTTGTTTCAGTTTTGAAGGTGATAACTATTTAGGTCACTACTATCGTTGTAGGTTAAAGGACAAGTGTCTGTAAACACAAAAAGTAAATTGAAGATATAGATACATGACAACCTAGGTAATAACAAAGTTATAGCGAATAAAGGACACTCGAACTTTTGCCGGAATCAGTTTTGTAAAATGTAATATTTGAGCAAAGAGCTTGCCTGGATTTGGGAGGACTCTCTCTCTCCGTGACGGTTACATTCAAACGGGCAATCTACACCGTCGGAGAGCAGATCCAGCATCCGCATTCTCATATAGACCGCTTAGGAGCATAATCAATATAGAGACGAGCGATCGCTCGGGCCGCCCGAGCCATGAAGCCAAGTAATTGATCGTCTTATCTTTGCATTTTGCTCATCTGTGGCAACAAATTTAGTAATATAATGGTGAATAATATCAATACGTACCAAACTATCTAATCTATAATGATTGCTCGACCTGGGTATTGACTTGGCTTGGGTCAAGAAGATCGGCTCGTCCTTGCTCGGCTCGGGTGAGTTGCTCGGGTCTAAATTGACTATGTCCCTTACAAGTATGTACGCAGAGTGTTGTACAGCAGATCCAGATCTGACACCCGTGTAGCCACAGTCTGCTGCAAAGTGGCTTATGCTGCTTTCATACTAATGTCGCTTTGCAGCTTTGTCGCTTTGTAGCTCCGGTCGTCTGCTTCGTTTCACACTTTTGTAGCTTTGCAGCTTTGTCGCTTTGCTGCTTTGTCGCTTTGAAAGTTGAATTGAATTCAACTTGCAAAGCGATGTCGTGCGGCAAAATTTTGCCGATATCGATTACATCAGCGACATTGTAGCTTTCGATTACATCAGCGACATTGTAGCTTTGCCGCTGCGGCAACCGGAAGCGACAAATTTATGCCCATATTTGGCGTAGTGCAGCGACAAAGCTGCAAAGCGACATTAGTATGAAATCAGCATAACGGAGATGCGCATTCATCTGGATTTGCACTCCCGTGTTGATTGTCCCAAATAGAGCACCTACCTAGCATGCATCTCAAGGACATCCTGCAGCTCGTACAAAATTGTGGGCCGGATTAGTGAGGGCGAGTTGGGGCGAACGCCAGCCAGGTTTATATCGCCCAAATCTGGCCAATGTTCCACCCATGATAGTGTAGGATCTGCCCGAGTGCCCGAGCGATAAACATAACAAGCTCGGTTGAAGACATCAACAGTGAAAATAGGCTGGGACAAGGTTTGGGCTTGGTCGGGCCACAGCCTGGTCTCGCGCGTACTTCCGGGAACAAAAGTGACATCGATGGAAGAGCTCACAGCTCTTTAATTCCGCTTGAGCGTTGGTGGTATATGTGGTATATGTGTGAGCGATGTGCAATTGTGGAGTTTCTACTTGTCCCCGGTGGAAAACATTTCATGTCGACTGGGACACGGTTTGGGCTCGGACACTAGTGCCAAATTTGATTTACCAGTTAAAGAGCAAATTCCCAGCGAGGTGCCAAAAGCTATAAGTGACATCGGTGAGAGAGCTTGCTGCTTCTTCATTCCACCTGGAATTACGAAGAGTGAGCGACCCTTCAAATAAGAAAGAGGATCTACCGGACGCAACCGTGTCCCAGTCGATTGCGTCCGGTTTGGGATTGACCGGGCACGGTCTAGTTTCGCCCAAGTGTTACGAGGAATTATGAGGTCGTTAACCGGTCGTCAGACGAGTTGAGTTTGCAGATGTTCGGCCAAATGAACCAATTTCTTTGTCTCCCATGCAAGTTTAACCTACTCGTGCAAAATATGGCTGAGCCATAAGCAACGTTATACATAAGGACCTATAACAGTTTCTCGTTGAATTACAAATGATTTCGAGGACCATGGATCTCTAGAATAACAAAGATCCATGGTCCTCGAAAACATTAAGGTCAGGGGCGTCGGAACCGTGTGGACCATGTGGGCTTAGGCCGCACCACTTTTCAGCCAGAAAAAATACTGATTAAGGTTATATACAACCATATGATATACAACTCTCACACCCTCACAAATCACCACCGTTAGTTCAAGTAAGGTTCAGCACAGGATCACTCTTCTACCTGTAACACCCATAAGTTCAGTCATATGATTGATATAACGATACGATCGAACTTTGAACTTCAAAAAGGACTTTGATGTATGCCGACAGATGACAACACTGTTTTGCAAGTTAACATAACATTATTGAATGGGTTTGATAAGTATCTGGAATTGTCCACATTCGTTTTGAGCAGTTCCCTGTTTTGATTTAGCTTTAAAAAATGGCAAGCAAAAAAAAAATCCTTATAAACTTTCCAACAACAAATTTCTAATTTTTGGTCTCAGCAGATCATCATTAAATTCCTTATGTTATGAAATGGGTTCAAGGGACACTTCTCCTAATCATGTGATGTTTTTAGCAATTTCCATTCAACGTGTGCCCAATGACGTCACCAGAGGTGAAACTTTACAGATTAACAAATCAGACCATAAAGATTTTCGGGTCTTTACAAAATGTGCAATAACTTTCGATTCAGAGATCCGAATTAAACAAAACAAAAATCCTGTAAAAGCCAATGTTCTACTCTATAATACCGGTATAATTGTAACGTTTGCTCACCATTATGCTCTGTTCTCTCAAAATAAAAGTTCAAAGTTCGTTGCGTTTTTATTGGGACACCCTGTATACAGTACCTATTGCTCTGACGAAACATGCAACTGAAATAATATTGCTAGTTTTTTTTATTAATATGAAGTTACATTAACATATTCATGATATTGTTGGTTGATGACATATTATTTAAAAATGCTATTTGTTTTCTTACTGCTACATCATAATAAACATTATAATGTTTATTGCCTTGAGGATTGTTTTCTTCTATTATCCCTGTTAAAAATTCCATCTGAATGGGATGCAGTGATGTCATTTAAAACAGTTAAAATTGAAACCCTTTCTAATATCTCTAATGGAAACATGCACCTGTTCCTCGACTAAACTCGAAACAAGATTGTAAGCTATTGTAGTATTTGTATAGTTGGTTAGTCAGTCAAATTTGAATCTTATCACTGATAAATAGTATATTATTCAATTACTATCATTAAATATGTTTGCTGATGAGGACTTTTCAATACTTTTTTATATGTCGACAAACTCGAAAAAATACAATACTATACAATACAATAAGATGAAATCTCTATTAACCCTCGTCTAACCAAAGGGGGGGGGGGGTGTAAGGTTTTTCCTGACCCAAGGCTTTTAGGTAATCTCTTTTCCATCCTTTGCGATCATTTGGTGAAAAACTTAGAGTGTTACCACCTAAGGTGGGGTTAGGGTAGGCCGTCAAGATTGGGATGTAGCCTGGGGGTAGCCTCATAGTATGCAAAAATATATGCAATATATGCATTATGCATGCTATGAGGCTGAAACTTGCAGGGTATGTTAGAATTATCATTTCCCTTCTTTATTTGCAAACAAACCGATGAAATCTCGTTGTTTAGAACTTTTATAACAAAATGTTGATTTTGGTGGCCATTTTTGCCGAAATTCCGATTTTTAGACCTAATAGACGTCATAATTACGTAACGCCTCGGCCGATTTTTGTGATAGTAAAACCAAGTTCATAGGGGGTTCTGTTCCAAAAAAGGGGGTGTTGCAAAAATCCCTAGCCTTGGTTAGACGTGTTACAAAAAAAGGTTTGGTAAGACGAGGGTTAAAGATTGTGAAGTATTCAAATTACAAATTATGGCAATTTGTAATTTCAATCCTCTTGGCTGAATTGACAAAACTTATAACCTGAATAAATAGTAAAACCTGGACTGTGCAACATTTTAATAATCCGTAATTTAGAGAGAACACAATGTCTGTTATGTTATAATATCTACACAGCTTATAGTGCATAATGAATTACAGATTCAAGAGTTGTTCAATTCTTGCTTGTTTGTTCGTCTATCCAGGTTGGTCCATGGGTGTTCATGACAAAGTCATTTTATACAATGGTCAATCATGGATACAATTAAAAGACTTCTATACAAACATCTACTGTCCTATGCAATAAACAAATAGAGTCAGGGCAATATTAAACAACATGGCGGTATATGAAACCAGCGCCACTGAAGCTGCATCTGTTGTGGATGGTGCTGCTGTTGCTTTATTGAACCCATGGTCAGCAACAATTTGTTTATATGTGTTTGCCGAATCCTTTGGAGTGCGAGGCCTGTCCGGATCGTTGAAATCAACATAATGCATACCAAAGCGTTCACTGTAGCCTCTTGCCCATTCAAAGTTGTCCATAAGAGACCATGCCGTGTAGCCTTTTACGTTGACGCCATCAACCATTATAGCTGCAAAGACAAAATGAGAAACTAACAATGAAATACAAAGTTGTTACACAAAGCAGCAAACTATTGTCGTAAAAACATTATTTGATAGATATGCTTGCGACATAATTTGGCGCAGGTGCACGTCATGATCACGCGCATACAAAAGACATATTTGGCCACGCGTACACGGGGTGTGCCCTGAATGTTCAATCGACAGGCATCTGTTATTCTGTTTCGCTGGGTAAGAGAATTAAAATCGGTAAACAAAACAGCGTCCCTGAATAAGGTACTGTAACGTGTTACCTTGATCCTCCTCTCCATCAATACCTACCTTTGAGCACCTCGTTTATATATCCTAGGTAAAACTTCACTCGATCATCATCCTTCAATTCAAAAATATCAGCAGTGGAAAACCCATTCTCCGTAACGTAGATATCTGTTTCACCATACTCATCTCGGATCCAATTGAGCAATCCCCTGATGCCCCAAGGCACTGATTTTAGCCAAACAGATTGGGCTTTTGGCCACTTCTCATCTTGCCAGGTCCGTGTGTCTTGGTCATTCCAGTACCCCGGTGATGGTGTAGGACTTGGAGCAACATCTTCTGAATATTGGGTGGTGTAATGGTTCAATCCAAAGAAATCACTGTAATCAAAGGAAATTGTTACAAATAATGTATTTATTTTCTTAAATTACAGTCTGGTTTACGCACATATTTGTATTATTTGAATTATTTAAATACCGGTATCTAAATATCTGAAGATGATCAGTGGGATATAGCCAGAGGGACCCCAATATTTCAACATTCGGTCGGAAGAGGAAATCTTTTGGTAAATTTGTTCCATTGTCGAAAACAATAAATCGATGAATTGTCGTTTTATTTTGAACGACATTGTGTTGTTAGAAAACTGAAATAATTTAACAATTTGTTCGGATTTACAAAAATCGTTGGAAAATTGACCTTATAATTATATAGCCAAACATGCTTGTGAGACCTTTATTATATTTTACTTGATTCTATTTTTATTTTATTTTTTTTGCTTGTCCGTTTTTAAAGGTACGACAAAAAATATGGGTGTACCTTTTGAGGTTCAAATGTTGATATTTGGTCGCTCTAAAAAACTGCACACGCGCAACACTTGTTGGTAATAGCCCGAACATGAGGAAGTGAGCATGGTGAGGGAACCTTGAGTTGATGACTGGTGGATTCAGTCTAATGGTTTGGAATGATCGGTCTTACCTTGTTCCTCGTATATATTCAGCTTCTTCTTCGGTAAACATGGGAAGTCTTGAGTCATTCAGTCCTTGCAGTTCACTCTTACTATCAATCTTTGATCTCATGACATCGGGATAATGTCCGGTTTTATAAATTGGAGAAGCAAACCAACCCATCATGAACTGGAGACTTGTTTGAGCTGCCTCTACATCAGTTGGATCTTCTGGATCAAATGGTGTGAAAAAATCGCAGTTCAAGGTAATACCACATTTCCCTCCTTGTTTGACCTTGAAATTCTTGCGGTAATTATGCCATGCACGTGCATGTGACTTGATCATGGTATGAGACACAATATAAGACAGAGTTCCCTGTTCGGTGAACCCTGGAGCCATTTCTCCAGTTTCATGACCTGCAAGAGAGACTACCCAAGGTTCATTGAAAGTGATCCAGAACTTGACGCGATCTCCAAACTCTTGGTAACAATATTCTGCGTAGTTCTCAAAATGAGGAATGATACCTTCATTGGCCCATCCACCTACATCTTGCAAAGCTTGGGGAAGATCCCAGTGGTATAAAGTTACCATTGGTGTGATGTCATTAGCCAGAAGTTCATTGATGAGATTGTTGTAGTATTGAAGACCAGCTGGATTCTTGTTGTTAATAGTACCATCAGGCAACAACCTGGCCCAGGAAATAGAGAATCTGTAGAAATTCAGCCCCATGTCTACCATCAACTGCACATCCTGCTTGTAGCTACAGAAAAAGAAAA
>JXSR01S073495.1:18435-33781 GCA_000969725.1 Ophiothrix spiculata
TTATAAAAGTTGAAAATTCTAGGTAAAACTGGAAAAAATGTAAAAATTCGAGAAAAAAATTAATTTTTATCATATTTACGAAATGATCGTTTTAAATTTCTGTTGTTAATAAAATGGGATAGGGTATTTGCTCTCAAAAGCAAAAGGAATTAAATCAATATCTCATCAGGTTATTGTTTTACAGACTTTTTTCCAACTTCACACGCAGAACTAATTATGCATGATTTTTTATGCAAATGAGCTAAAAAATTATTGTTCTACATATGCAAATTACTGCAGACTCTATAAACATTAAATTCAATACCTCTTCTCTTGATTCATACCAAATTTTTGATTTTATACCGCCGTGGCCAGTTATACAAAAACTAAAGGGTTTTTCGATCTCGTCCCGATTGCCTAATTGGCCATGCAAGGGAACGTATTAATTGATACAGCCCAATTATAGTCGATATTTCATAATATAGTGGTTGACAGTTGGCCTAAGGCATCTTAAAAGTTACTTAGTTTTGCTGTAGATTTTTAACTTTAGATAGGTTTTCTCAATAGTTATGCAACAATCTCATTGTTTCTCCAACATTCGCAAATAAAGAAATTTGGTCATTTGTCCTCTGTATTGATTTATGCAAAGATAGTCGCCAGAATATCTAGACAAAATGTGTCACGACATAACAGAATAACTCAGTGTATATAACATAGACACGCCAAGTAGGAATTCTTCAATAAATGTACATCAGATATTTGCGAATTCAAAGAAATTAAATAAAACAAATTTTCTATAATGAACTTGTCAAATAATAAGTATGAGATCAAGGAGCCCATTATTCGACCTCTGCAAGTCAATTTACCGTTCCTTATAAAAGAGCTTTCAGCCATACCAATACTTGCTTCTGTTATTATCGTGAAGCGATAAAGATCGGAAGCTTTCAATATCTACGGGAAACGCGGTCGTGCGAGAGTAGATGGGAAGAGAAGTGTAAGGCCTGAAAACTACATTTAATTTCAAGCTGGAGCGTTTACCTTAATAATTTTTCATAGTTTATATTGATCATCCGCAAAATCTTTCATAAAGTTTGCAAGATATTGTAAAGTCACAGTTTATTCAATGGTGACCATATTAGAATTTGTTCTAAAATGTAATATTTTGATGCAAAACAATGTATTCTTTAAATTTACTGAAAAGGATTCAGTCTTTACTGTTTTCTAAATCCTAATACGTTTTCAATTCCGTCGTTTATTATAATCCAGGAATTCATAATGCGCCTCTCACAGAGATAGAAGCATTTTACTGTATTCAAAAGAAAAATTAATTTCTGATATGTTACGAGCAAATAGCCTTGCTTACTCTGTGGAACAAAATGGTCAATATTGTTGCTCATTTAACTCTTGCAATTGTTTTTGAAAAAAGAAAAAAAAAGAAAGCGAATAAACTAGATTCTCGTTTATAAATATATATTTGATATTTTAATTGATAGAGGTGTCCTGTTTAAAGTTTTTGTTAGCCAGTGTGCCCTTCAACTAAACTAAGGCTTTAGGATTAATACGAGAACATAATTTCTTCATTATTTAATGAATCACTGAATTTATTATTTACTTATACTCTGTAATAGGCTGATTAAGTAATCAAACATTGACTAATTTGATTGTTGTTAAAGCAACTTAGAGAAATCTTTTTTTTTGTGGCTTAAAACCACATTCGATATTATGGAGTTAGATTAAATGTGTCTCGCAGTGTGTATATCTAACAAAGAGATCGTATCTGCGTTGATGAACAAATATCCACATTTTCGGCTTATGATTTCACTCAAAAAATCTTAAAAATATATCGTGATTTTTTGTGAACATTGTTATGTTTTAAATAACATTTGAAAGTTTCTTGAAATATTGAATACGGCAAACTTGGCTTATCTTTTAAAGCCATACAAATGTTAATGCGATGACACATTGCAAAGATGGCATCATGATGCTTTAATGTGTAACCATTTAGTAACATGTGTTTCAATAGTTCGATAGGAGCGCGTGTATCTGATATGGAACATGATGCTTTTAGAAGTTGTAGTTTGTAGTTTGTTGTATATATTAATAAAAACGTAATTAGAAGATCTATATAATTGGCTACTGATTCCAACAGTAGCCAGTAGCCTCCTATTGCTTTAGTCTATAGAGTCGTGTTTCTTATCATGGCAGTTCAATATACAAAATTACAAAATTATTGTTGCTGCTGCAATTTTTTTTTTAACCAATATATTATATCCGGTTGTAATTTTTTAAATCAATTTTCGGCCCATTTTTTTCAGAATTGCAAAAATCACTAGGTTGTCTTAGAATTTGAAGAGATCGATTTTAATGTTGTTTATAAGTGTACCTACGTTAGTGGTTGCAAAATGTATTTTGTATTACATTGATATGATAAAAATAAAATGATGTTGAATGGTTAAAACATCATGAACAAATATTATTACACAATAATGTAGAGGGTGTTTTAGAGGGTGCTTTACACAAATTATGATGAGACATTTTTGTCCTCAAATAAACATGTCATATTTCAAAAAAGGGAAACAATTCTCTCTTGGGGCTCCTATCTCAAAAAAACCGCCCAAAAGCCCCCAACATCCCTAAAAGATTGTTTAAAATTCATTCTTTTCTCAAGGCAAATTATCATGATAATCATTATAAAATTTCATCTAGCTTAAGGATAAATTCTACACCGTTTCACATCCAATATATATTTCAATATTATCAGGCATACATTTTGACATTTAAATATAGGTCACATCCGTATCTACTTTACCGATTCAGGAAAACCCCCTAGAACCATTGACAATCTTAAGGAAAACGGTACGCTTATAAACGTTCCTTGGTAGGGCGAAGGAAGGAAAACATGCTTTCCGGCTACAATCAATGGAGAAGTAATTATAAGTTCTCCCAGAAGAAGGAAAAAGACTGTCGTTTGTTTTTCATCTGGAAACTCGAAGCTTTTACAGCTTTCAAAAGCAAATATGTGAGCGGTAGTGAGCATCAATTCTAGTTATTCGCGTATAGTAATTTGCTGCGTTGAGTTCCTGCCTGTTAATCAACTATTCGAAATGTTTTAAGGCTTACGACAAAAATAAGAGTTCATGATTTATCGAACATTCGATCAATCTTCGTTCATCATCACTGGTTTATGACTATATATACGAGTTTACGGCTTAGTGTAAAAGCGAGAATCAATAAGTAGAATCAAAGGTATCATAGTATTCCGTTGTAATGACTGAGTGTCATAGCTACTATTTAGTTGTGTGAAACGTACTTGTACATGTGCGATTAATAAATCATTGATTGCGACTTATTCTATGTAGATTAATTAGACCCCGGACTCTTGGTTATGGGGACGCTAAGTCTCATTACATAAAATGTAAGTTTCAAGAGAATAATTTTTCAAAACGTTTACCATACAGCAAAGTTTGTGGTTAGTTTGTAATATTTAAGCGTAGACAAATTTTAGTTCCATTTTATTTATAAAAATAAACAGAATATTTATTAATGTTTTCCTTATTGATTGAGTTTTGCTCTGTATACTCTTTCCACTGCCAATTCTCCTTAGTGAAAAGACAACGTATATTGTTTTTCATAGACTAAATCAAAGCAATATATGCATGTTTGTAACCATGTGTCCAATTGCGTGTAAGGAGCCAGGTATGAATGTTTTGCTAAATATCCGCCCAACGAGCCAGGTATGACTGTGTTGCTATATACGGAGCATTCAGAGTGCATGCATAAGGCGTGAATGTGTTTAGTGCAGTGTTGGGTGTTTGGCATGTTTGTCTTTAGAATTCATATATCTGAGCGCGTTTTGCATTTATGCAGTGAACAACTTGACATGTATTTCTGTGGTGTGGTCACCAGTACTGGTGGTCACCATTATGAAAATGGCCTGTCTGTCTGAAAATATAGAAAACAAATCTGACGACCCTTAACCTGCGTTTACCTGAATTACTTCAAAAAGTGAATATAAAAACCGTAATAACTCTGCAACGAAGGGGAGTTTTTGAAAATTCAAACGGTTTTAGATTCTTAAGATTATTAGCTTTCATTCCGTGACTTTTTAAAACATTGCGACCACCAATTAAAAAATCGTCTGAAATGCCTACATTTAGTCCTAGTTCAAGACATTTTGTTGGTTTATAGTGTTTTATTTTCTCGTGTGTGTATTTAAGTGATTTTGATGAGTATAATATACATTTTGGTCATGTTCTCTAAGCTTTGATAGCCTATTTAATGTACATAAATAGCAGTACAACAATTACCAACCTATGCAAATAGAGCATGTGGCAGCTTTTGGACTAAGTGAAATTTGAACAAAACACCACCTCTTTGTTATCGGTCGCATACAATTATATCAACAGCATTACTGTGATTAGTGGAAGACTTTGCCGGTCGGTGTTTTGGTATTGACATATACCATCTCAAAACAAATTTAAATGTTATCATGACAAGCATCAGGTTTGATTTGCAGACGTTTATATTACTCTAACCAAATAATGAAAAGATACATTAGAAATCGTGTTCATCGAAACAATAATTGGGCTAATGATTGTTGAAAACACGATATCAAAGTCACCCTACTTTAAACACTGTACGTGTTGGTGATTACACTACAAAATTGTTAAGCAGAGTTGTGATGGAAAACTTGCCACCTCAATTAAAATACTAAAACGAAAAATCAAACAAACAAACAAATAAGAATTAATGGAAACAAAGGTCAACTCTATTAAAATTCCAATTTAACTGCAATAAACTAAACTTTGCATTATTGAGAAATTGAGAAAGTGTTTAAATAATCTTTGTGCGTCAGTATGAAATTAAATTTTAACCTTTTAATTGTTTTAAATGTTGGTGGTCTTATAATTATAAATTTAGTGATCAGTATGAAACTGTTACTTTAACATGTTCTTTATCTAAATAGATATGACAAAAACAAAGCCAACAGACGAGAAATATTGTTGAAGGTAAAAATGATTTTCATTGCATTAGATTTTTGTTGATAAAAGATGTAAAATAACATATTCTCTTTTAACTTTGAAAGGAAATTTAAAGGGTATTTCAAATATGATGACACCATAACACTTCAGAATCATAATTACATTTCTGTAACTGTACTCTCTGTTCAAATGTTGCGGGGAGTAAAAAGAGGATCTAGCGGTTATGTAAATTTTTTAGCCGTTTTCATACTTATAATTAAATGCAGCCATAGCTAGCTATTTTTCAAATAATACATTATAAAACAAGGTTTTAGTAACGCACATTTTTGTGAGTTATCCAAACTAAGTTCACCACGTGCATTGTTAATTCATTTAGCATCAGCAAAGACACGCATGGTTTTGAAATGTTCTCATCAAGATCATGCATCATTAATGAAACAATCGCTCATATTCAATTTCAATAAACATGGATGGTAATATTTATCTCTATCCAATCTGTCTCTTTTTATACCAGTAAAAAGCAAACGTGCAGAACAGTGACTTGGATTCATCTTGTAATCCTACACAGCTCAGGCGCTATCATTTCTGCAATCAATTAAATTGTACCCTCATCTCTACTCGGCCTAGTTTTGATCTAAATGACTCATACAATTGCACATTTTATGTCACAGTTTATAATGTTGCTTGCATTTAGGGTCTTGATCATGTCATGAAACAGTAGAATGCATTTTATTGTCGGGTAATTGTCGTTTCATCCGCCTTATCAACCATATGGAACATATCGAATTGCGTTTTAATCTGGGCTTTGTTGTTTCATCATTTGATTGATATACGCCTATTCGTATACTGCGAGGTCAATGATTAAGTGGTGTTTTACTCTTCTTATATTGTTAGGACTAAATTACTTTTTTCTTTTGATTAGGAAAGGCATTTCAATATATATAATAATAAAGAAACTAAAACTGCAGTTTAATCAAGTATGTTGAGAATATGGAAGATGTTGATTACTATCACAGCATTGTAAAAGTACCTCCGGTTTTCAGTTGCCTTCATTCATGGCAAAATTGGGTCTGATTTTCAAAACATGTAATTCCAAAACAATCGTGTGTACTTTTATCGAGGAAACGGTGTCTTACCACGGCTCTTCCCATATTCTGTGATTACGACTTACTGCCCCAGATTACAAGAACCATGAACCAAACTTTTAATAAATGTCTTTTCTTTGTTAAACGCCGTTGAATTAATCTTAGCTGTTTGTTTCTAACTATTTTGCATTATGTATATTTCGGAAGTGCGGAAGAAGTGTAATATGTTCCTAATTTCAACTTGCATTTCACATAGTGGAAATGCAGATGAGTAAATTCCCAACAACTCGAGTATCTATGTTACGTACGTTGTACTACAAAATTACTGATTTTAGTGAATGGAGCAACAACTGTCATGTTACGTACTGATGAACGTTGCAAATCACCATTAATTCTGTGTCTGTGTATTTTCACCTTGGGAACAATGTATGTATGAAAGAATTGTAAGACTAAAATGCAAGAGAAAAGGTAGTGCATGTTTCTGCATACTTTCTGTGTGCAGATTAAAGCAGGTGAAAACACTTATCTTGTTGAGAAGTACAAGAACCTGAGGGAAGATATCATGCTGCCTATTGGCCATGCAAGGGAACGCATTAATTGATAAAGCCCAATTATAGTCGATATTTCATAATACATATAGTGGTTGACGATTGACCTAAAGCATCTTAAAAGTTGTTTAAGTGTAGTTTCGGTTACTTAGTTTTGCTGTAGACTTTTACTTTAGATAGATTTTCTCAAATAGTTATGCAACAATCTCATTGTTTCTCCAACATTCGCAAATAAGGTATTTGGTCATTTGTCCTCTGTATTGATTTATGCGAAGATGGTAGCCAGAAAATCTAGACCGAATGTTTCACGACATAACAGAAAAACTCGGATGTATATAACATAGACAAGCCAAGTAGGAATTACTCAATAAATGTACATTACATTACATGAACAAAATTTTATATAATGAACTTGTCAAATAATAAGTATGAGATCAAAGAGCCCATTATTCGAGCTTTGCAAGTCAATTTACCGTGCCTTATCTATAAGAGCTTTCACCCATACCAATACTTGCTTCTGTTATTATCGTAAAGCGATAAAGATCGGAAGCTTTCAGTATCTACGGGAAACGCGGTCGTGCGAGAATAATGGATTAAAGTCTTACACAAAGCGACAACGAGCTCTATTTATAGCAAGAAAATCACATTGCAAAAACGTAAGAAACGGGTGGAGGAAATTGCCACAAGCTGATGGAAAGAGAAGTGTAAGCCTTAAAAGTACATTAATTCCAAGCTGGATCATGTATCTGAACCATGTTTCATAGATTATATTAATCATCTGCAACCCTGATCTGCAAAATCTTGTAAAGTCAATGCAATTTTTTGCAAGATGAATGAGTATGTGGGTCGTTGTATGTGTAAGAGACGACTAGTCATTACCTCAATTGTCAAATTTGCTTATACCAACTATATACATTTAGTTTAAAAACATGAAGGTTATCATGATTCGGGTTTTCAGACGCTCCTTTGAATGGATCCAGTCTTTAAGAATGCAACAGTATATCTGTTTCCTAGTTTTCTCCCTAGTTTTTAATTCTGTCGTTTATTATACTAGGAATTCATAATGTGCCTCTCACAGGGATAGAAGCATTTTACGGTATTCAAAGAAAAAATAATTTTTAATATGTCATATGAGTGTTAAGGCCTAGATATACTTTGTCATTTTTACCATCTTAAAAATCCATAGAGCTGAATGCATATTGACCTCGAGTTCCTAGACAGTATTATCGATCGGAATAATCCGCTAAAACTACAAATAGAATGATAAAAAATCAAGACGGTGATAAAAATTCCAAATGAAAATGTTTCTCTTTGCAGAAAAATCAGAAAATCTTTTCAGCAGAATAAAATCCACAGTACCTGTCAAGGACAGATTTCAGATTATAATGAAAAGACTAAGGTAATTATGGTATTGTTCTCGACCTAATGAGATCGATCTATGCCCAGTTGAACACCACCATGAAACATTTTCATAAATGGTGAAACATTTTACTCCATGACAAAAATTTTACACCATGAGAAAAAATCAAAATGAAAAATTTCATTCCGAATGAAAATTTAACATAGTGGTGAAAATGTAACACCATGAGAAAAATTCTGAATGAAAATGACTACAAAAATGACGAAGTAAATCTAGGCCTTTACTCTGGCAAAATGAGCGGAAAGTCGCGATTTTCAAAATTGAGTTTGTTACATATCTTGATTCTCTATAATCTAAGCTTTCGAATGATATATAATATGTCATACTTTCATTCTATAATCTTCATTTAGAAATCAAAATACAAGGCAGTCCACTCAAAATCTGGTAGTAAAAATTGTCGCAAATCGCTTTTAAAGTTACTGATTACTATAGTGTATGATGGCAAAACGCGATCAATTGTCCATGAATAATTGCTTTTCCTGGAATAATTGACTTTCAAAACACGAGGTATTGTTTCACACTTATGTTTTAATGCGTTTTGTGTCAAAAAACGAAATTTGATCTATTCACCATATTTTAAGTTAGCAGCCATTTATTCAAAATCTTCAATCGCGACTTTCCGCTCATTTTGCCAGAGCACCACTCATATGGTACCAGGAAATAGCCTTGCTTTCTATGTAAAAAAAAGTGGTCAATATTGTCGTTCATCTGCTGTTGCAGTTGTCTTAGAAAAAAGAGAAATCGAATAAACTAGATTTTTGTTTATAAACATAACTTACACATATATGTTGATAATTGAAACATGTCACCTAAACCTGAAAAATGCAGAATTTTTAAGAGTGCTGCTTTTATTATAATACAGTGTATCTTAAAATGATAAGTATTATATCCACTGTTGTTTAAGAAAAATGTTTGCATTATTTCTTAAATATTTTATGAATCACTGAATTAATCATTTAAAGATACTCTGTAATTTGCCAATTAGGTAATCAAACATCGTTTTCTTTGATTCTTATTAAAATTAAAGCAACTTAGAAAAAGGGACCAATTTTATGTTTAAAATAACGTTTGAAAGTTTTCTTGAAATATTGAATACGGCAAACTTGGCCTAGCTTTTAAAGCCATACAAATGTTAATCTTTGTACCAGGCTGCGATGATACATAACTGTGATGGCATTGTTGTGACGCCAATGATGCTTTAATATGTAACCATTTAGTGATATGTGTTTCAATAGTTCGATAGAAGCGCATGGTATTGACATGGAACATGATGCTTTCAGAAATTGTAGTTTGTAGTTTGTTGTATATCTTAATAAAATCTTAATTAGAATATCTATAATAGGCTACTGATTCAAACAGTAGCCTCCTATTGCTTTCGTCTAGAGTCGTGTTTCTTATCGTGGCAGTTCAATAAACTTGTCGTTCCTGTTGTAGAATTATTGTTGCAACTGCAGTTTTTTACCAATATATGATATCCGGTTATCGTTTTTAAAATCAATTTTCGGCACAACTTTTTTTTTCTGAATTACAAGATCACTATGTTTTCTGAGAAAGAGACCGTTTTTACATATTTGTTGTTTATAAATATACTGTCGTTAGTGGTTGCAAAATATATTCTTATTATAATGATATAATAAAAATGATATGATGTTGAATGGTTAAAACGTCATGAACAAATATTATTACACAATAATGTAGAGAAACCACCCGAAAGCCCCCAACTTCCGTAAAAGATTTTTAAAAATCTTTCTTTTCTCTAGGCAAATTATCATGGTAATCATTATAAAATTTCATCTAGCTTGAGGATAAATTCTACACCGTTTCACATCCCATATATTTCCATATTATCAGGCATACATTTTAACATCTAAATATAGGTCACATCCTTATCTACTTTACCGATTCAGGAAAACCCCCTCGAACCATTGACAATCTTAAGGAAAACGGTACGCTTATAAACGTTCCTTGGTAGGGCGAAGGAAGGAAAACATGCTTTCCGGCTACAGTCAATGGAGAAGTAATTATAAGTTCTCCCAGCAGAAGGGAAAAGAGTGTCGTTTGTTTTTCATATGGAAACTCGAAGCTTTTACAGCTTTATTTCAGAAGAAAATATGTGCGGTAGTGAGCATCAATTATTGTTATTCGCTTAGAAATTTGCTGCGTTGAGTTCCTGCCTGTCAATCAACTATTCGAACCGTTTTAAGGCTTATGACAAAAATAAGAGCCCATGATTTATTAAACATTCGATCAGACTTCGTTCATCACTTTAAGTTGAATTGTTTATTATTACCATTATTATTTCTTTGCCTTCTGAATGCGTGCCATTTTAGTGTAAACATTATTAGCGGAAGCGAAAGCCGAGGCGAAAACCAGAGAGTGTAAAAAGCAGAATCAAAGGTATCATACTATCCCGGTGTTGTTTTTGTACAGTTCGAGAGAAACATTTTCCAAAATGTTAACTATTCGGCAAAGTTTGTGATTAGTTTGTAATCTATAAACACAGACAATTTTTAGTTCAATTTAATTTATAAAAATAAACAGAACATTTATTAATATTTTCCTTATTGATTGAGTTTTGCTCTGTATACTGTTTCCACTGCAAATTCTCCTTTATACAACTGAAAAGACCAAGTATATTGTTTTAGATGCCATTTTCCAGAACATTGCATGAAATCAGGAAAATATACTCAAGATATACTCAGGACCTTTATGTACGTGTGTAAAAATTGGTAGCGTGCAATACAAAAAAGTAGAAAAATTGACATTTTCTGAAGTTTTCAGGAAATTTCGAAGCCTTTCACTGCCATGTCTAGTATTTAAACTCAATCTACCCTACAACAACTGAGTTTGTTCATAAAGGCTCCTTATTAAAACGGTCCAGTCTCGAATGCTTGACAACCGATTTAATGCACATAAACATCAGTACAACAATTAACAACCTATGCAAATATAGCATGTGGCAGCTTTTGGACTAAGTGAAATTTGAAGAAAAAACCCCACTCTTTTTTATCGATCGCATAAAATTAAATCAACAGCATTACTGTGATTAGTGGAAGACTTTGCCGGTCGGTGTTTTGGTACTGACATAAACCATCTCAAAATCAATTTAAATATTATCACGACAATCATCAGGTTTGATTTGCAGACATTTAAATAACTCTAACCAAATAATGAAAAGATACATTGGAAATCGTGTTCATCGAAACAATAATTGGGCTAATGATTGTTGAAAACACGATATCAAAGTCGCCCTGATTTAAACACTGTACGTGTTGGTGATTACAATACAAAATTGTTAAGCAGAGTTGAGATGGAAAACTTGCCACCTCAATTAAAATAATAAAACGAAAATCAATCAAACAAACAAACAAATAAGAATTAATGGAAACAAAGGTCACTCTATTAAAATTCCAATTTAACGGCAATAAACTAAACTTTGCATTATTGAGAAATTGAGAAAGTGTTTGACCTTCAAGTGAGAAGAGTAGCCTTTTAACCCTTTAATTGTTTTAAATGTTGGTGTGCTTATAATTATAAATTTGGTGATCAGTATGAAAGTGTTACTTTCAACATGTACAAAAACAAAGCCTACATACGAGAAAAAATTCTTGAAGGTAAAAACTAGTTTCATTAAATCAGATTTTTGTTGATAAAAGATGTAAAATACGTAAATACCATCTTCTCTTTGACTGAGAAAGAAAATTTAAAGGGTATTTCAAATATGATGACACCAACACTTCAGGATCAAAATTAAATTTCTATAACTGTACTCTCTGTTCAAATGTTGCAGAGAGTAAAAAGAGGATATAGCGGTTAAGTAAATTCTTTAGCTGTTTTCATACTTATAAATACAATACAACCATAGTTAGCTATTTTTCAAATAATACATTATAAACCAAAGTTTTAGTAGCGCACAAACTGAGTTCACCGCGTGCATTGTTAATTCATTTAGCATCAACAAAGACACGCATTGTTTTGACATGTTCTCATCAACATCATGCATCATTAATGAAACAATCGCTCATATTCAATTTCAATAAACATGGATGGTAATATTTATCTCTATCCAATCTGTCTCTTTTTATACCAGTAAAAAGCACACGTGCAGAACAGTGACTTGGATTCATCTTGTAATCCTACACAGCTCAGGCGCTATCATTTCTGCAATCAATTAAATTGTACCCTCATCTCTACTCGGCCTAGTTTTGATCTAAATGACTCACACAATTGCACATTTCATGTCACAGTTTATAATGTTGCTTGCATTTAGAATTTCGATCATGTCATGAAACAGTAGAATGCATTTTATTGTCGGGTAATTGTTGTTCCATCAGCAATATCAACCATATGGAACATATCGAATTGCGTTTTAATCAGAGCTTTGTTGTTTCATCATTTGATTGATATACGCCTATTCGTATACTGCAAGTTCAATGATTAAGTGATGTTTAACTCTTCTTATATTGTTAGGACTAAATTACCTTTTTCCTTTGATTAGGAAAGGCATTTCAATATATATAATAATAAAGAAACTAAAACTGCAATTTAATGAAGTATGTTGAGAATATGGAAGATGTTGATTACTATCACAGCATTGTAAAGGTACCTCCGGTTTTCAGTTGCGTTCATTCATGGCAACATTGGGTCTGATTCTCAAAGCATGTAATTCCAATACATTGGTGTGTACTTTTATCGAGGAAACGGGGTCTTACCACGGCTCCTCCCATATTCGGTGATCACGACTTACTGCCCCAGATTACAAGAACCATTACCCAAACTTTTAATAAATGTCTTTTCTTTGTTAAACGCCGTTGAATTAATCTTAACTGTTTATTTCTAACTATTTTGCATTATGTATATTTCGGAAGTGCGGAAGAAGTGTAATATGTTCCTAGTTTCAACTTGCATTTCACATGGTGGAAATGCAGATGAGTAAATTCCCAACAACTCGAGTATCTATGTTACAATGTACATTGTACTACAAAATTACTGATTTTAGTGAATGGAGCAACAACTGCCATGTTACGTGCTGATAAACGGTGCAAATCAACTTTAATTCTTTGTCTATGTATTGTCGCCCTGAGAACAATGTCGTGTATGAAAAAACTGTAAGACTAAAATGCAAGGGAAAATGAAATACATGTTTCTGCATACCTTCTGTATGCAGATAAAAGCAGGTGAAAACACTTATCTTGTAGGGAAGTACTAGAACCTGAGGGAAGCTATCGTGCTGCCTATTTGCCATGCAAGGGAACGCATTATTTAATACAGCCATTACATAATACACTGGTTGATGGTTGACTTAAAAGTTGTTTAAATGTAGTTTTAGTAACTTTTGCTGTAGATTTGTAACTTAAGATAACTTTTCTCAAATAGTTATGCAGCAATCTCACCTTTTCTCAAACATTCACAAATAAGACATTTGGTCATTTGTCCTCTGTATTGATTTATGCAAAGATGGTCGCCAGAAAATCTAGACCAAATGTTTCACGACATAACAGAAGAACTCGGTGTATATAACATAGACACGCCAAGTAGGAATTAGTCAATAAATGTACATCATATTTTTGCCAAAGAAATTCTCTAAAACGAACAAAATTTCTATAATGATCTTGTCAAATAATAAGTATGAGATCAAGGAGCCCATTATTCGAGCTTTGCAAGTCAATTTACCGTGCCTTATCTAAAGGAGCTTTCACCCATACCAATACTTCTGTTATTATCGTGGAGCGATAAAGATCGGAAGCTTTCAATATCTACGGGAAACGCGGTCGTGCGAGAGTAATGGATTAAAGTCTTATACAGAGCGACAATGAGCTCTATTTATAGCAAGAAAATCACATTGCGAAAACGTAAGAACTAAACGGGTTGAGGAAATTGCCACAAGCTCTATAGATGTAAAGAGAAGTGTAAGCCTTAAAAGTACATTAATTCCAAGCTGGATCATGTATCTAAACCATGTTTCATAGTTTATATTGATCATCTGTAACCCGGATCTGCAAAATCTTTCATAAATTTTGCAAGATATTGTAAAGTCAATGCAATTAATTGCAAGATGAATGGGTGTGTGGGTGGTTGTGTGTGTAAGAGACGAGTAGTCTTTACCTCAATTGTTAAATATGCTTACCGACTATATACATTTAGTTTAAAAACAAGAAGGTTATCATGATTCGGGTTTTCAGACGCTCCTTTGAAAGGATTCAGTCTTTCAGAATCATATATTGCAACAGTATATCTGTTTCCTAGTTTTTCCCTAGTTTTTAATTTTGTCGTTTATTACACTAGGAATTTATAATGTGCCTCTCACAGGGATAGAAGCATTTTACGGTATTTAAAGAAAAAATGATGTTTAATATGTTATATGGTACCAGGAAATAGCCTTCCTTACTATGTAAAGTGGTCAATTTTGTCGTTCATTTGCTCCTGCAGTTATCTTGGAAAAACGAGAAATCGAATAAACTAGATTTTTGTTTATAAACATAACTTACACATGTTGATAATTTGATTGATTGAGGTGTCTTGCCCTTTAACTAGATTAACGCTATAGGATTAATATGAGAACATACCAATACAATGGAAACATGTCACCTAAACCCGAACAATGCAGATTTTTTAAGAGTGCTGCTTTTATTATATACAGTTTATCTTAAAATGATTTAAAGTATTATATTCACTGTTGTTTAAGAAAAATGTTTGCATTATTTCTTTAATATTTTATGAATCACTGAATTAATCATTTGAAGTTACTCTGTAATTGGCCGATTAGATAATCAGACATTGATTTCTTTTGATTGTTATTAAAATTAAAGCAACTTAGAGAATTTTTTTTTTTTCATTTCGGCTTGAAACCACATTCGCCGTTATGAATTTAGATAAGTGTGTCTCGCAGTGCGTATATCTAACAAACAGATTGTATCTGCGTTTATGAGCAATTGCAAATAAGTCCATCACGTTTTTGGCTATGATTTTACTCAAAAAATTTTAAAAATACACCGTGATTTTCTTCAAAGGGAACATTTTCATGTTGAAAATAACGTTTTGAAGTTTTCTTGAAATATTGAATGCGGCAAACTTGACCTAGCTTTTAAAGCCATACAAATGTTAATCTTGGTACCAGGCTGCGATGATACATAACTGTGATGGCACCATGATGCTTTAATATGTAACCATTTAGTAATATTATTTGTTTCATTAGTTCTATAGGAGCGCGTGGTATTGATATGGAACATGATGCTTTTAGTAATTGCAATTTGTATTTTGTTGTATATCTTAATAAATCTTAATTAGAACATCTATAAAAGGCTAAACTCTAAATGCGAAAGAGTGAAAAAT
>JXSR01S073495.1:40114-68758 GCA_000969725.1 Ophiothrix spiculata
ACCAAAAATTGGTGTTTTTAAAGCTTAGAAAATGTTGTAACAGATGAAATGATAAAATAAAAATTGATATCTTCTGCAAAGTCCCCCTTTCGGGATGAGCCATCACATATAGCAAGTGGCAGCTTTTGGACTAAGTGAAATTTGAAGGAAAAAACCCCACTCTTTGTTATCGATCGCATAAAATTAAATCAACAGCATTACTGTGATTAGTGGAAGACTTTGCCGGTCGGTGTTTTGATACTGACATAAACCATCTCAAAACCAATTTAAATGATATCATGACAAGCATCAGGTTTGATTTGCAGACGTTTAAATTACTCTAACCAAATAATATAATGAAAAGATACATTAGAAATCGTGTTCATCGAAACAATAATTGGGCTAACGATTGTTGAAAACACGATATCAAAGTCGCCCTACTTTAAACACTGTACGTGTTGGTGATTACACTACAAAATTGTTAAGCAGAGTTGAGATGGAAAACTTGCCACCTCAATTAACATAATAAAACGAAAACCAAACAAGCAAACAAACAAACAAACAAAATACAAATAAGAATTAATGGAAGCAAAGGTCAACTCTATTAAAATTCCAATTTAACGGCAATAAACTTAACTTTACAAAGTGTTTAAATAATCGTCATGTGCGTCAGTATAAAATTAAAACAGAGTAGCCTTTAACCTTTTTAATTGTTTTAAATTTTGGTTTTGCTTATAACTTTAAAATAAGTGATCAGTATCAAAGTGTTACTTTTAACATGCATTTTATATAAATAGATAAAAAAACAGGTGGGTTTTAACCTAATCGGAATAAAAAACTGCACATTGCACTGGTCGAGTACAATGCTATACCATTTTTGGTGAATGAAAAACCTGATTTGAATGTTGATAAATTGAAACAAAAATGTTTAAATGACAAAAACAAAGCCTGCAGACGATATAACATTGTTGAAGGTAATTGAAGGTAAAAATGATTTTCATTGCATCAGATTTTTGTTGATAAAAGATGTAAAATGTATGTAAATCACATCTTCTCTTTAATTTTGAAAGCAAATTTAAAGGTATTTCAAATATTATATATTTTCAAATTCTTTAGCCGTTTTTCATACATATAATTTAATGCGACTGTTGTCAGCTATTTTTTTATTAATAATTCTAAAACAATGTTTTATTAGAGCATATTTTTGTGAGTTATCCAAACAGAGTTCACCGCATGCATTGTTAATTCATTTAGTATCAGCAAAGACATACATGGTTTTGAAATGTTCTCATCAAGATCATGCATCATTAATGAAACAATCAGTCATATTCAATTTCAATAAACATGGATGGTAATATTTATCTCTATCCAATCTGTCTCTTTTTATACCAGTAAAAAGCACACGTGCAGAACAGTGACTTGGATTCATCTTGTAATCCTACACAGCTCAGGCGCTATCATTTCTGCAATCAATTAAATTGTACCCTCATCTCTACTCGGCCTAGTTTTGATCTAAATGACTCACACAATTACACATTTCATGTCACAGTTTATAGTGTTGCTTGCATTTAGAATCTCGATCATGTCATGAAACAGTAGAATGCATTTTATTGCCGGGTAATTGTCGTTTCATCAGCCTTATCAATCAAGAGTAAAGTCAGATTGACGCACGACCGTGTGAACACAATCTGCACTTCAGAAACCTACATTCATATGCATCTACATTTGACGCTTCCGTGTGGAGAGCCCCACACCGGTACAACAAACTGCAAAAGTACACGCGGCACGACACAAATAAACATAGGTAGGCCCTACATAACATAATCAGCTCAATTCAGCGTTATTTATACTGCTACATCCAGCGTGAAAGCTCGACTGTGTAAAAGTTGCAGTTGTTTTTAATAGAAACGCCCTTAACTTAAAGATGCATCGGTAAATATTTTTTTGCATCGGTCATATTTTAGATAATTAGTCAGTAGTTGCGAATAACTTGGAGAAATTAGTGAAGTATTTTTGGAATTAGTGAACTGTCTCGAGATATGAGCTGAACCATGGCGAGTTCAAATTCACGCTTCATTCAGCGATATTTCACTCTTCATGCAGCGTGATTGCTCGATCGGGCGGTGTTGCTCAATCGGGCGTGTGGCCCCGACTGCATTTGATTGATATACGCCTATTCGTATACTGGGAGTTCAATGATTAAGTGATGTTTAACTCTTATATTGTTAGGACTAAATGACTTTTTTCTTTTGATTAGGAAAGGAATTGCAATATATATAACAATAAAGAAACTAAAACTGCAGTTGAATCAAGTATGTTGAGAATATGGAAGATGTTGATTACCAGGCCCGTAGCTAGGATTTTTTCAAGGGGGTGCGGATTTTCAAAAAGTGGACCTTTTGGAGGAAAATTTTTCGTTTTGGTCGACCCTAAACTAATTTTAGTAGTTTTGACAAAGTGACAAGCAAAAAAAAAAAAAAAGGGTTTTCAGTAGTTTCCCAAGCATTTTGTGTAGTATTTTATTAAGAAATGACCTACATTTGCGTGTTTTGGTGTTTTAGGTGTTCTTTTGGTTGACATTTAGGGAAATTTTTTGGACCTTTTTGGTAGGTTATCAAATTGGGGGGGGGGGGGTGCGACGCCCCCATCGCACCCCCTAGCTACGGGCTTGTTGATTACTATCACAGCATTGTAAAGGCACCTCCGGTTTTCAGTTGCCTTAATTCGTGGCAAAATTGGGTCTGATTCTCAAAACATGTAATTCCAAAACAATCTAGTGTACTTTTATCGAGGAAACGGTGTCTTACCACGGTTTTTCCCATATTCGGTGATTACGACTTACTGCCCCAGATTACAAGAACCATGGACCAAACTTTTAATAAATATCTTTTCTTTGTTAAACACCGTTGAATTAATCTTAGCTGCTTGTTTCTAACCATTTTGCATTATGTATATTTCGGAAGCGCGAAAAAAGAGAAAAGCACCTTACAAAAACGTAAGAACTAAACGTACTGAGGAAAATGCCACAAGCTCTATAGATGGGAAGAGAAGTGTAAGGCCTTAAAAACCGGCTTAAAAGTACATTAAAATTCAAGCTGGATCATGTACCTTAATCATTTTTCATAGTTTATATTGATCATCTGCAAAATCTTTCATTAAGTTTGTAAGATATTGTAAAGTCACAGTTTATTCAGTGATGACCATATTAAAATTTGTTCTAAAATGTAATATTTTGATGCAAAAAAAATTATTCTTTAAATTTACTAAAAAGGATTCAGTCTTTCATATCTGGCAATAGTATATTTGTTTTCCAAATCTTAAGTAAATCCTAATAAGTTTTCAATTCCGTCGTTTATTATAATCCAGGAATTCATAATGCGCCCCTCACAGAGATAGAAGCATTTTACTGTATTCAAAAGAAAAATTGATTTCTGATATGTTACGAGCAAAAAAGCCTTGCTTACTCTGTGGAACAAAGTGGTCAATATTGTTGCTCATTTAGCTTAGTGTTGCGAGTTGTTTTGGCACATACGTCTTCAGAATTCACATTTCTGAGCGCTCATTGTAATCATGTAGTTAATAACTCAACTTGTATGTCTGTATGTACTGTGTTGTGGTCAACATACGGACAATGGCTGAAAATAAAGGCTGAAAAAACCCGACGACCATTGACCTGCGTACTCCTGTATTACTTCAAATAGTAAATATAAAACCATAACAACTCTGCAGCGAAGGGAAGTTGTTGAAATTTCAAACGGTTTTGATCACCTAGCTTTCATTCGGTGACAAATATGTAGGTTTTTAGTGTTTTATCTTCTCGTGCGTGTATTTAAGTGATTTTATAAAATGATCAATAAAATATATATACATTTTGGTCATGTTCTCTGAGCTTTGACAACCGATTTAATGCACACAAACAGCAGTGTAAAAATAACAATCCAAGCAAATATAGCATGTGGCAGCTTTTGGATTAAAGTGAAATTTGAAAAAAAACCTACATTATTTGTTATCGATCGTATACAATTAACAACAGCATTACTGTGATCACTGAAAGACTTTGCCGGTCGGTGTCTTGGTACTGACATTAACCATCTCATAACCAATTTAAATGTTATCATGACAAGCATCAGGTTTGATTTGCAGACGTTTAAATTACTCTAACCAAATAATGAAAAGATACATTAGAAATCGTGTTCATCGAAACAATGATTGGGCTAATGAATGTTGAAATCACGATATCAAAGTCGTCCTGCCTTAATTCAAATAATAAAACGAAAATCAAACAAACAAACAAATAAGAATTAATGGAAACAAAGGTTAACTCGATTTTAAAATTCCAATTTAACGGCAATAAACTAAACTTTGCATTATTGAGAAATTGAGAAAGTGTTTATCTTTGTGCGTCAGTATAAAATTAAAACAGAGAAGCCTTTTAACCTTTTAATTGTTTTAAATGTTGGTATGCTTTTAATTATAAATTTAGTGATCAGTATGAAAGTGTTACTTTCAACATGCATTTATCTAAATAGATAAAAATAACAGGTGGGTTTAAACGGGATCAAAAATTGCACATTGCTTAGGTCGAGTACAATACTGTACCATTTTTGGTGAATGCAAAAACCTGATTTGAATGTTGATAAATTGAAACAAAAATTTTTAAATGATAAAATCAAAGCCTACAGACGAGATAATATTGTTGACGGTAAAAATGCTTCTCATTGCATGAGATTTTTGTTGATAAAAGATGTAAAATGTATGTAAATAACATTTTCTCTTTAACTCTGAAAGCAAATTTAAATGGTATTTCAAATATGATGACACCATAACACTTCAGAATCATAATAAAATGTTTGTAACTGTATTCTCTTTTCAGATGTTACGGAGAGTAAAAAGAGGATATAGCGGTTTTGTAAATTCTTTAGCCGTTTCCATACTTATAATTAAATGCAGCCATAGCTAGCTATTTTTCAAATAAAACATTATAAAACAAGGTTTTAGTAACGCACACAAACAGAGTTCACCGCGTACATTGTTAATTCACTTCGCATCAGCAAAGACATGCATGGGTTTTAAATGTTCTCATCAAGATCATGCATCATTAATGAAACAATCACTCATATTCAATTTCAATAAACATGGACGGTAATTATTTATCTCTATCCAATCTGTCTCTTTTTATACCAGTAAAAAGCAAACTTGCAGAACAGTGACTTGGATTCATCTTGTAATCCTACACAGCTCAGGCGCTATCATTTCTGCAATCAATTAAATTGTACCCTCATCTCTACTCGGCCTAGTTTTGATCTAAATGACTCACACAATTGCACATTTCATGTCACAGTTTATAATGTTGCTTGCATTTAGAATCTCGATCATGTCATGAAACAGTAGAATGCATTTTATTTCTGGGTAATTGTCGTTTCATCAGCCTTATCAACCATATGGAACATATCGAATTGCGTTTTAATCAGGGCTTTGTTGTTTCATCATGTGATTAATATACGCCTATTCGTATACATAATTGATTAAGTAATGTTTAACTCTTCTTATACAGTTAGGACTAATTTACTTCAATTTCTATTGATCAGGAAAGGCATTTTATTTCTTAAAATACTGAAGAAACTCAAACTAAAGTTTAATTCAAGTATGTTGAAAATATTTGAAAAATTCCATTTTGATGTACAGATATTCAGGACATAAATTCTATTATGTAATAAGGGCAACAGCTGCTTACTGGTTGTAAACAATGATCGAAAACCTAGTACCCTCGATTAAAAATGTCGATAATGGAACCATTTATCATAATCACAATAAGAACGAACCTACAAAATTGGATCCGCATATTTAGTTCGTATTTTGCTTTCAGAAAACAATAAAAAAGAAATCTCCTTAGGGCTCTATCACACATCACAAAACGTACGAATAACGTACTAATAACGTACACTGGTTTAGAAATAGATATACATGTATTTCAATTTCAATTCAAACCAGTGTACGTTAATAATACGTTATTCGTACATATTTGATGTGTGACAAACTCCTTAGGGCTCTATGCCTAGTTCGATTAATAGAACCCTTGTTTTTTCGGGTGACACAAACCAACATAACTAACAAGTCCAGTAATCTAGAAAGCCACTTAACTACCTACCCCTTTCGGGAGGGGCGGTTAGTCTGCCATGCAATCAGTCTGCTATGTAGAATTCTGGCTTTCTAGTAAAGTGGTATGATGTGACAGTGGATTTATAGTGTGGATAGTAACAAAGAAAAAATCAAGGTCCTAGGATCGGACTACTCTATGCCCGGGTCTTATGCATTCTTTATCGAAACATGGACCATGTTTATTTTGAACCAGTGGCTCAAAGTGTCCATAACACCAAATGATTTGCATATATCATTGCATGTGACTGCCACAGCTAATATAGATATCTATAACAAAAAATCTCCAATAAGATTAAGAGCAATTCTTTCTGTTTTACTGCATACCATATTTCTAATCGACTGTTTCTTTATACCCAATTGCCTGTTTACACCAAGACCACGCAGAGTACAGTAATACAACTTGAACAAAGACGAATGTGCCGCAGTTTAGATATGCAACTTTAATTTATCTATCACGCACACACTGGTTGCATAACAGGTAAATCGTATATATAATACCTGTATGATGAAGCACGCATCGATGGATTTAAGCAAAAGAAGGCCAGATATGAAAAATAAGCCTTTATATACCGTGTGATTAGGGAGTCATTAAAATGTATTTTCCCTTTTATGAGAACGATTCCATCATGTGAAATGTCAAATAGCTTTATAATATGACAGACTTTGGCTGAAATAACCTTAAGCGCAAATGAAACATTAAGTTAATAAATACAAGCATTTTATGTGCATCTCTGATTGAATTAATATTTGCCATATTACATTATAAGTTACTATTTCTGTAGAAGCATAAGAATTTAAATTGCACATTATTTGAAGTGCAAATTAATTCCAGCTTGTTTTATTTTATTTTGAAGTATATGAATGCCTAATAAAGCTAATCTATGTTGATTAAATCATAATAGGGCATATAATCAGTATGATATGAAGAAGGAGGGGGGGGGGGCTTTATAAAATCCTATATTTCAACGAGATAGTATACCCGTATATCATTAAAACAGAAGTATTTAATCTATGGTTTAATTAATAATTTTGTGTTTTGAATTATGATGTACTGTTACATCCTCAGCTATTTAACCAAAGATATTTCCACTATCTTGCTTTCTTGCTTTCCTAACCTATGTAGTTGAGATATAGATTAGGGTAGCAGACCTTCATCTGCCCCAATAATACATTTCATCATAAGGATTTTGATTTGAAAAAGACATACATGTATATATACGTTCTACAGCTTACATAGCAGTGTGGCATTAATACAACGTGCTGTAACGATCCCAGTTTCAAGTGTTAATCCAGTTCGGCGGAACTCACAATTCGGATACCCACGCACATTTCGTATCCAAATTGTGATACCCGTATCCGAATAAGGATATGGAGGGGTATCTGAATTCTGATACTCCTGTCGTGGCGCAGGAAACAAATCGATAGCGCAAGCTGGCAAGTGCACAACATCTTTCTTGCATTTATGATAAATGTATCTGTGGAAATGCCATTTTCATCTGTGCAATTCCAGCGAAACAGCTTCGAAATATGTCCTGATAGCTTTTTATCACAGAAGGCAAAATAATTTGGCCAATACTTTGATAGAATTTAGATGACAAATGACGATAATGTTATTGACTTTTATAAATACCGGTATGGTGCGCGGTGAAGCTGGATATTCATTTCAGCTGATATTCCGTTTCAGCTGTTTTTAATCCAAATTCGGATACGGGTATCAGAGTTGTGTGCCGCCGCGGCAAAAGGGTGCAGTTGGGTCAAAACCAAAATATGGAGATTTTCATATGATGGTAAAGCTCATTTAATTCCCTTTTCAATGATACCAAAATCATGCAAATCGGAGCTTTGGTTGATGAGTTTTGGCAAATTATAAAATCGTACTCATAACCGTTTGTCAAAACTAGTTTGTGAGAAAAAGGCTGTTAAAGGTAGGCCTGTTTTTCCATTCGATTTTGTGTGCAGTCTGAATAGAGTATGAGCAAATCTCCATAGCAACCGCCATGTTCCCATTTGTTTATCGACTTAAAATTTGGCTCAATGGAAGACGATACCTTGAGTAATATAATAACAATTTGTGGACTCAATATCATGTTTCGTTATTGCAAAATTAATTATCATAATCGTACTCATAACCGTTTGTCAAAACACTAATTTTCATGATGAAAACGATTCGACATAGCGATATAAATCACACTTTTTTACAAGTTTGTCGTTATTTTCGATTAACTCATTTCCACAAAAATCTCAAAATTGACTTTCCCATCATATTTTGGTATATTTCAACTTTACCAGCCTCTAGCGCAAAATGGAAGTTGCCGACAACTGGACCCTTTTGCCGCGACGGTACACAATTGTGATACGGAGTATCCGAATTGTGAGTTCCGCCGAACTGAATCAAGAGCTGTGTTGATCTTTTAAATGTAGATATTTCGATCTTGAGAAAAGGTAAACATTAACTTTTTTCATATTGAAATGAAAGTTCATCACAAACAGATCGCCAATGTAATGTTTGATGTGCATATCTTGAACCAAATTGATGCTACAAATGTATCTTAGAATGACCCATTGAAACCTATACGACATTTATTTTTGTTAGCAGAATCTTACAGTAATTCACCACTTTTTAAACATATCTCTTCAACGAAATGTAATTATACGCGTTTAAATTTGCAGAGGTTATAGAAAAATATGGGGTTCCTTGTGGTGTCAAAATCACAAATTTGATTCCGGAAAATTAGGGGGGAGGGGGTGAAAAAGTGACAGGAATACACACCTTTCAGTATTTTAGCTAGAAACAGCAATTGTGAGTTCTCTATGAAAACCGTATTTCACACGAGAAATATATTTTTATTTGGTTACATAATTGAGTTGTCGAAAACGAATGTGATTTTTCTTCATCAATTATCCTTGTTGATTTTCCCCCTAATAAATGAGTATAGTAATTATGGAAGGAATCAATGTTATACAGACAGATCCCAAGGCCATAGCCGATAGGATAAATCACGAGTGAACGTAAGTCACGTAGGCACAACTTGTAAATTGATCTTTCCTTCAAAAATGTTGATTCAGCTTTCCCAGTAATCTTAATTTCTATGCCCATTGTACGCTCTTATTTTCTATATCTGCGCAATTATCTGGAAAATGAGAATTTCAATCCAAAGATTAAAACAAAAACATAAATACCGTATATGTAAAGTTGTGAGTATTTAAGCAACCTTTATATGAAAAAATACAATCAAGACAATTGTGAATAGTGTTATCTACTTCAAGAAATATTTGTGAAGTATACTTTACATTATTGCAAATTTCAGGAATTGGTATCATCAGTTGGTAAAAAAAATATAAATGGAGGTGGTATGGATATTATTGACACCTATTTTAAAATCCTATAAGACTTGAAGTCTGTTTTTGTACTTTGTTATTTGATTGCTTCCACTGTTAATAATCATGTTGAAATGAATCATTTAATGTAGTATATTTAGAAGAAAAGGTCAAAGCACAGAGTATTATTGTTAACATGGTTAATATGCAAATCATTCTAATTACTTTTTCCTATAACTAATTCTCAACTATCTATCTATGCTAAACAATTGTACATTTAAGAATTTAAAACATGGAATTTTTGTCACTTTGATGTAAACGTGCAAGATAAGTGGCCTACAAAGTCAATATTTCGCAATATAATCTGTCCAATTTTTCAATGCATAGTATAGTTTTAAATTATGTATGAATAGACATGACGCACAAAGAAGCCTTGATGATCATTTTTTTAGTAATTGTCTATTCAAAACGTCTGGTTAGCGATTCACCGCGCCCATATATGATTGATGAAGTTTTACCCCAAAGAAAGAAATTGTACGTGAAACCAGAAACATCACATTCATTACATCATTGCCAGCATGACAATATCTACGTCACTACGGGAGGAGATTCCCTCTTGCGTGGGCGGGAATTCCCAGGTTTTAAGTGATGATATCATCAGTGTATCGATAATTCTGCGATCACCCGCTTTATTGCATGCGTAGGCAATAAGTATTTTGGCGCTTATTTATGCACCACGTAAGTAAACGCTAGTCTAGGCTGCTGGTTATGATAAGTGGTGTCGAAATGGTGAGTGCGACAGGAAACCTGCCTCTATACTGGTGTATAGAGCGTAGTGTAATTATCTGCCTCTTCGGGCAACGTAGGTAAATCGAAACGAATTGTCGCCTTATAAAACGCTTGAGGCTCAGCATTTCTGCTGCCCAGAGTGTTTCCACTTCCCTTTCTGATTACATTTTCCGTCAGTGGGGAGATTTAGCGATTATTTCGGCGTTTTCATAAATATTACCTCTTTGGTTATCATTTTAACGAATCGTATTAATTGCAGTCATTCATCATTCGAATGGATAGCATTAATTCCATTCATTAAATGCTGCAGAAGCAACGCCATTTAAACTTCACATACGATATGTATTTAACTCTCCTAACAATTCCCTTAAATGAATGAAAGAAAACATAATACTTAATGTTAATGTTCTTTTCCATTATACTGATTTGGGTATTGATTTGTAAGACCAGAAAAACAATCAACGTTAATGCTTTTAAATCATTAGATACTTAATTTGAATGTCACTTTATTGAAATATCTGTGACAGTAGATAATTTGCTGTTCTGTTGGAGCGTACGCATTATTATAATTTAAAACGAAATCTTTTCATATAAGGAGTAAATTTTGCCATTAGATATATATTTTTACCTCGGTGCGCATTCAAAGAGAGCATTTAATGGTTATAAGCTTCTAAAATGATAAATTGACATTAACTCCAACTTGAACGGTTTGATTCATGATAAATGAGTCGTGATCATGTTGTCGTCATTCAATATACGGCGGTAATAAGTATAATATCATCAAGTCATTCGTTTTAATGTGCTTGTGGCGATTTACTGTAAAGTGGTTTGCCAATTGGGTGCTCATTTATAAATATACTATTTTATTGCCCATATCTTGAAAGTGTTAGATACGGTGAATTTGTCCCTTTGAAAATATCAGTTAAAGTTTGCGATTCTGTGAGCGTATTTTCTTCTGTATTATTCAAGCGGACTTCTTTATTTTAAGCACTTCTCACAAGTACATGTTGTACTCAGTTATGATGAGCTCAGTTTTTAAACACATGTACCAAAATATTGTAATAATAGCATCTACTGAACTTAGTAAATTTCTAATCACCTAATATCGTACAAATTTAAAATATATTACATGTAGTAAATTGTTGAATTAAATTAAAACTATGTCTCACGACTTACTTGATGCGGTTTGGTGGCCCGCGACCGACATCCACCGGTCGTTGATGCCAACTGGTGTTATCACTGATCTGGAGGTGTCACGTGACCTGACCCGGAAGGGTCAGAGTCACGTGAAATGAGTTTCGGCGTGACATGAAGGAGGCAATACAAATAAAGAAAACCAAAAGTGACTTAAACCAGGACAAGCTCATTTCACGTGACTCTGACCCATCCGGGTCAGGTCACGTGACACCTCCAGATCAGTGATAACACCAGTTGGCATCAACGACCGGTGGATGTCGGTCGCAGGCCACCAAACCGCATCAAGAAAATCGTGAGACATAGTTTAAATTTAATTCAACATGGAATCACCATGAAGGTCAAATATTCATGGATGTAGTAAATTGTATATAAAAATCTTCTTTGAATTCACCCGAAGTATAGTCAAATACGAGCCATTGCAAATGTAATATAATGCTGGTAAATCAAAACAAACAACCTCAAGATAAAGATTAAAGATATGGATAAGTAGTCATAATTCATATCAAATTGAAATATTGTTAATAAAAAGAAAATATATAAAACCTCAAAATAGGAATTTTAGCATTTGTTAGAAAACGGGTAATCTAGTTTTGCTAATACTACTGCGACTCACTTATATTCTTGTTCATAACTTTAGAGTGTTTAATGGCGTCCAGGAGAATTATAGCTGTAACTTCGTTTGTTACTGCACTAGTCCAAGAGGTTGTGTGTTTTAATTCCAAAACGATGAATTCAACCATCTCATTTTGGTCTATCACTCGTATCTCTTTTACCATTTCGCCAGAAATTAAATATCTAAAAAAACGTTTATTCATCATGGATCTGTTATTATTATTTCATGCTTCCTTAAAATGAAAGTGGTAAAGATTGAAGATGTCTGATTTTTTTTTCTTTGTCACTATGTTAGATATTATTTGGTGTAAATAAAATGCTTATAAAGAAATAGACTATATCCTGCGTCGTCGACCGGCCGGGCGCACTGATCACTGCGTTGTGCTGGCCAGTGACGACTGTAAAAATAATGGTCTTAAAAATGGAGCACTTTAGCTCATTAATATATAATAGTTAGAATGACGATTGCAAAAATAAATAAAACATATATGAATATTAATGAGTAACTTCCAAATTTGGAGACTGGTATAAAAACGCTCGCTCAACCATGAAATTAACCATGAATAATATACAATAATAATTATATGCAAATGAGGAAAACAAACTTTTCTCAAAGATTTTATGAATATACAAGTTCAGTTTCTTTCCAAGGCGCGTTAGGGTTATTAATAACTCGTTTACGTTACGCCAAAGAGTGAAAAATGCGAACATGTTTAAGAGGCTACGTTACCAAAATGAGTAACATTGTGCTCCAAAAAAAATGCATGTTATTTTGTCAGTCGCCAAATAGCCAGACCGGAACCGGAAGTATGGCGCCCTCAGCTATTTGGCGACTGCGGAGTCAGTCTAATAAAGAAACACCATCCATAAATACATAATAGTGTAAAGCATTTATGTATGTGTGCTGAAAGATAACCATGTGCACTTTTTACTTAAGACACTCAAAGCTGGATAAGATGTTATACTGATACGGAAGATAAAATTCTCAATCTTCTGACGCCGTCATGTCTGCTCTGTTGCACACTGGTCTTAACTGCGTGCAGCGTTTGCATCATCAGTGGTACATCGGATATTCCCCGCTATAAAGTTATATGGATCAAGGAGATAAGCGATGTATGACTTACAATAAAATATGGATTGTCATGGTTTATTTTAATGTCGATATTTTACATGCAATGCATACTTGACAAGAAATTCGTGATTTTTGGGTTGACTGTTCGACCATAATAAATTTTGCGATTTGAATGAGGCTATATAGTTAACGATCAATAAAAGATTACATGATTTGACAAAATGATTCAGTAAGAGAATATGTCTAAAAGTATTTATAACAAAATACAGTTAGACGCACGTATATTTATCTATAATTTGTGTGATGTACCAGGCAAGCTTTGCTTCCATTATTTAATCCCCATTTAAGGGTAAATACCCTACATCTGCTCTGGAAAATGTGAATTAAAACTGTTCTTAAGGGCACATTTAACCCATCATTTTCTGAAATATTGTATGCTTTGTAATTCAGCAACCGATAAGTAAATCCGTATGAAAGTATACATTTCTAGATGTGGATATTCATGTGGTTGATTGTTAGGTCAGCTTTGGACCAAAATGTGTGATTTTGGACCAAGGTCCAACAAAACATTGTTCTTGGACCACTATATTTGTAAACAACCTAACTAAATTTTGAAAAATAAAAGTTGGACCTCTTATGCTTTTTAGAATCTAGAAACACATGTTTAGGAACGCATCTCTCAAATTTTTGATTTTTGACTAACTTTTTGAAATATTGCCAAAAATAGGTCCAAAATTGGTCCAAATGATTTTTTTGTCATTTTTGGCCTACATGTAAATCCACACCTAGGAATGTATACTTTTATATGGATTTACTTATCGGTTGCTGAGTTACAGAGCGTAAAATATTTCAGAAAATGAGGGGTTAACTGTGCCCTTAATCATAAAAATATAAATGGTTTCCATTGCAATTGTGGGGACTCGAACCATTGCTTTTGGCGCGCGGGTAAGTTATGCATTACGAGACACAGGAACATTCACTGAGCTATCAAGGCAGCCTTGAGATCATGGAGTGAAATATAAAACATTTTCATTACAATGCCGTTTTTCCCTTTTGTTTACATATAAATAGAAGCCTTGACGGAATGCTCAATTTACACGTAAATTTTACGAATGTTAATATTAGACTGATACAAATTAATGAACTTATTAAGAACAAGCATTACAGAGCTCAAACGGGGAGATCTCTGAGTCCTGGTGCTCAGCCGTTTTTGGCAGGCAAAAAACCCCACGAGCTTATTACATTATCATTCAAAATGAAGACCACATATTTATGCAAGTATGAAGCCTACAATCTGTCAAAATTTGAAAACGATCCAACTGTCCAAACGTTATGAAATTATCTGGTTTCAGTGAAAAAAAGACGTCAACTTTTCTAAGTAGTCTGTCGACGCAATTTTGAACTTGATCGTAGACGTAAAAATGGTCAAGGTGAATGTATAAACTATAGACTCTTTTCCATGTATACGACAAAATCATGATATTCTGACATGTGTAATTAGGCAAAAACTTGTAGTAAACAAGGCGTTCCACCGTCTCGCTTGGGGAAAAGAATTGTAGCCTTAAGCTCTATGTCGTTTACCAGCAATCCTGGTGTGATAATAAAATGGTTTATAATTGTTCAAATTGATAACAGTTCTATCAAGTTACCGATTTGAATTATATAAGGGATGAAATTTGAGGAATTAACCAAGCTAATTATGTAAAGAATAGGATCATATTTTAGAATAATAAAATGCCTAGGAAACGTGCTTGTTCGGCTAATGCCGTTTTTTCTATAATAATTCTATAATAAATAAATGATTTAACACATAAATATACGAATAGCACAATCATATTCAGCGACCAATATTTTACATTCATCAACAAACATTTTGTTAGCGAAAGTATTCACTGCTATTGAGCTGGCTCCTCTGGGGTAATTCAAAGAGACAAACTTATATTAACCTTGCCCATTCTATAAATGCAAATTGATAAAACAATTATTAGACAAATGAGAGAAATGTCTGGCGTGTGATATGATAATTTGTAGTAAATCTTTCAGGCGCCTATTCTATCCGCTTCTGTGAATCTACATGCTATGTATCAGATTTTGCTCTCTCCTAATCACCTCAGTACATCCTTTACAGATGTGCAATAAAGCATCTAAATAAACTTTATTATTATTGATATAAAAGTACACGTGTATTTCATATTAATAGTAGTAGCGCGTTCATTGTGATGATGCACTTTTTAACCTTCAGTGAACTTGGATAGAAATGGTTTGGAAATGTTGCTTTAATTTTATTTAAATGTAATCAAGAGAAGAATATTACAAATTCCGTTCTTTGGACATTTAGAAATTCGCTTGTGTTTTAATATAGCCTGACTCGTTTACAAGTTGTAAAGTAAAGCGGATACTTTGTAAACAATATTTCTATATACAATAATTTACCATCCATAGTGATAGTGATAGTGTAAATTAACCCGATAAAAGCTGATTTTACATGATTTTATATCAAGACAAATCGCCGCTGCGTTGAAAAATTACTTTCTACAGTTGAAAGCATTACTTACGTGGTTTCAGTGGTTGACCTTGTTATTCGTGATCAAAGAAGTAAGTCTCTGGCTAATTTGATTCTCCTCGCTAGAATTTAAGATAAACTTTCCTTCTCAGTTAGTCAATCAGGCACATTTCTTTCAGATTTGATACAATAATTTCACTGTGAACATTTTAAGAAACAAGGAAGACGTTTATATTATCTAAATACTTAATGATTATATTCGATTTTTTCAATGATAAGGATGCTTCTAAAACATCGCAGCCTAAGATATCTATAGATATATGTGCGTGTGTAGAGCTTGAAAGTAGATTTCAAACACGAATAAATATCTTGTACTTGTCACAGTATTTGACAGAAAATACGGAGCATAATTAAATGGATCCTAAACATGAAATAAGATGCCTTCTGTTTGGTATGCTACCGGTATGCTTCGGTATTTTTTGAAATATCAATATTCTAACAAAGCGTATAAAATAAATTTGTATCATAAGTAGTGTCTTCAGAGCTTCAAAGCAGCCCTAAATGAAATCTCCAAATTTCGGGAAAACGTAGTGACTGAGACACGGAAAAAAAATTCCAAGTTAAGTTACGTAAAAAGAAGAATTAAACGTGAGAACCCAAGTTATTGACCAGAACACATTTCACAAACCAAGTCTGCAGATTCACAGTAACATTTAAAATAATTGTGAATGTTATTATCAACATTTTGGTTTGTAACGAGCAAACATTTCAATGAATTTATTGTGATATGATATTCCATGTAATTTTACTACGAATATCAGCGCACTACCTCTAATTTAAAACATCCGTTTGTTGACTGCGCTATAATCACAACTTTTCAATCCACTCCTTCCCAATAATCAATATTCAGAAGCCCTGGAGCTGAGGCAAGTTCAAAAGGATGACCTAATTTAATCTGTTACCTTAAGTATTGACCCACCCGGAATCAACGACAGAATTAACGGTGTACTTAACATGGTATCAATTATGTCCCAAAGGTATTCCCCTTCTTCAGTACGATACTACGGAAATTGTGAATGAACATTTTTGACTTAAATTTCATTACATCACTTCAGCAGGGATATAAGATGGATTTTACCATATGAAGAGATGATAAAACAAGTTCATATTCAGACCATTTCTTTTGCCTTTATTAAGTATTCTACTCACGTGTCAATCTTTGATTTTTCTTTGATTGAAATTAGAATGCCTTAGAACCATTGACTGATATTTTCTCTTCACTGGCTTTAGCATATTTCAAAGTAATGTTAAACCATAATTGGTTTTTATCAAAGAAATTAAGTAGAAAGTGTACACTCTATTTAACGGACGCTTATTTCTATCCAATTTTAGACAAATTGCATATTCGTTTGGAAAAACTGAAATGAATGAAGATGACAATTTGGATAATCAGGATATTGCAAAACCATTTTGAAGTAATTGCAATTTGAAAATTGTGATGGCTCACCCCGAAAGGGGGGACTTTGCAGATTATATCAATTTTGATTTTATCATTTCACCTGTTGTAGCATTTTTTAAGCTTTAAATTGACACCTTACTTGTTGAAAATGATAAAGGCAATCACATTTTACAACAGAAAATCTGTTGGAAATTCTTTTTATTTTCCTTATTTTTTGCTGCATATTTTCACCAGTTTTTTGAAAAGTGTTCTGTCGCAAAGTCCACCCTTTCGGAGTGAGTCATCACAATTATGCATTTTCATGAAAATCGCGCATGCCGGACTATTTCGAGCCTTTTATCAGAGCAGATCGAGTACATTCATAATACTTTGAGTAATTATCGTCATTTATATAGCAGCTGACTTACTTGGTTACTATCCAGATCTGGCCTTGATACCAAATGGGGCATTAACACAAATGATTATTTAGCTTGTCAGCACTCGCTACTGCAATGCAAAGGTGTTTCTCGTAATTGATTTAGAGCAACGATTAACCCAGATCTGTGTTAGTGAATTTAAGTGCGACATCAACACACAAGGCTGAAAATTTAATGTATTTTCATAGTATTTTATACGGTAACAGATGTAAGGTAATGAGCAATGAAGAGGGGATATACTATTTAATTGCTCAAACTACAATTGACCACTTATAACAGGTAAAAAGCTCCGAATTTATCCATTATTATGCTTTGAGCTGTCCGATACATGATAATATCGGACGGTACGCATGATAATGACAATATTGGATGATTTACGCTTAATATTTATTGGTCTCGCCATGAGTTTTAAAATAGTGGGCTCGACTGATTCTCGCCCAATATTTTTGCAACTCATAGCTCGACCAATAAATATGGGCTCAATCTATCCAATATTGATATTGTATCAAACATGCTTTTTGTTTGAGTACAAATTCCGGATGTTGGATTTTCTCCATCAGTTGCTCACTTTTTCCAATCTATTTTATACGTTTACTATCACTACGCAATAATTCAAACATTTAAAGTAAAGAATGTCGATAGTTATTTGAATGTAAAAAAATCTCTAAGCTGAATTTGAATAAGTTTTTATTTTAAAGAAGAAAGATGCTTTATAGTATTTTAGCTCGAAACAGTATTGTGAGTTCTCTATGGAAACCGTATTTCACACGAGAAATATATTTTTATTTGGTTACGTAATTGAGTTGTCGAAAACAAATGTGATTTTTCTTCATCAATTATCTTTGTTGATTTTTCCCCTAATAAATGAGTATTGTAATTATGGAAGGAATCAATGTTATACAGACAGATCCCAAGGACATAGCCGATAGGATAAATCACGAGTGAACGTAAGTCACGTAGTCACAACTTGCAAATTTATGTTTCTTTTCTTTTTCAAAAATGTTGCCTCAGCTTTCCCAGTAATCGTAGTTTTCTATACCAATTGTACGCTCTTATTTTCTATATCTGCGCAATTATGTGGGAAATGAGAATTTCAATCCAATGATCATGATGATTAAAACAAAAAATATAGATATATGTAAAGTTGTGAGTATTTAAGCAACCTTTATATGAAAAAATACAATGAAGACAATTGTGAATAGTGATAGTGTCAAGACAATTGTGAATGGTGTTATCTACTTCAAGAAATATTTGATAAGTATACTATACATTATTGCAAATTTCGTGCGTAAAATTGAATCTGTATTACCAGTTAGTACAACAAAATATAAATGGAGGTGGTATGGATATTATTGACTCCTATTTTAAAATCTTAGGTTGAAATGAATCATTAAATGTAGTATATTTAGAAGAAAAGGTCAAAGAGTATTAATGTTAATATGGTTAATATGTTACTTTTTCCTATAAATGATTTTCATCTAACTATGCTAAACAATTGTACATTTTAGAATTTTAAAACATGGAATTTGTCACCTTGATGTAAACGTGCAAGATAAGTGGCCTACACAGGCAATATTTCGCAATAAAATCTGTCCGATTTTTAAATTCATAGTATACTGTTTTGAATTATGTATGAATAGACATGACGCACAAAGAAGCCTTGATGATCCTTTTTTAGCAAGTGTCTAATCAAAACGTCTGGTTAGCGATTCACCTCACCCATATATGATTGATAAAGTTTTACCCCAAAGAAATAAATTGCACGTGAAAGCAGGAACATCACATTCATTACATCATTGACAGCACGACGATATCTACGTCACTACGGGTGGAGATTCCCTCTTGCGTGGGCGGGAATTCCCAGGTTTTAAGTGATGATATCATCAGTGTATCGATAATTCCTGCCAACTGAATGTGATTACCCGCTTTATTGCACGCGTAGGCATTAAATACTCTGGCGCTTATTTATGCACTACGTAAAAGCAAATGCTAGTCGAGTGTGGCAGGAAAACTGCCTCTATACTGGGGTACAGAGTGTAGTGTAATTATCTGCCTCTTAAGGCAACGTAGGAAAATCGAATTTCACGATCTTATACTTTCGGCAGTACAACGAATTGTTGCCCTATAAAGCGCTTGAGGCTCAGCGCTTCCGATGCCCAGAGTGTTTCTACTTCCCTTTCTGATTGCATTTTCCATCAGTGGGCAGATTTGGCGATTATTTCGGCGTTTTCATAAATATGACCTCTTTGTTATCATTTTAACGAATCGCAGTAATTGCAGTCATTCATTATTAAATGCTGCAGAAGCAACGCCATTTAAACTTCCCATATGATATATTTAACTCTCCCAACAATTTACCTAAATGAATGAAAGAAAACAAATACTTAATGTTCTTTTCCATTATACTGATTGAGGTTTTGGTTTGTAAGACCAGAAAAACAATCAATGTCAATGCTGTTAAATCATTAGATACTTAATTTGAATGTCACTTTATTGAAATATCTGTGACAGTAGATAATTTGCTGTTCTATTGGAGCGTACGCATTATTATGATTTAAAAGGATATCTTTTCATATAAGGAGTCAATTTAGCCATTAGATATATATTTTTACATCGGTGCACATTTAAAGAGAGCATTTAATGGTTATAAGCTTCTAAAATATAAATTGACATTAACCTCAACTTGAACGATTTGATTCATGATAAATGAGTCGTGATCATGTTGTCGTCATTTAATATACGGCGGTAATAAGTATAATATCATCAAGGCATTCGTTTTAATGTGCTTGTGGCGATTTTACTGTAAAGTGATTTGCCAATAATTATTGGGTGCTCATTTATAACTATATTTTTTATTGCCCATATCTTGAAAGTGTTAGATACGGTGAATTTGTCCCTTTGAAAATATCAGTTAAAGTTTGCAATTCTGTGAGCGTATATTCTTCTGTATTATTCAAGCGGACTTCTTTATTTTAAGCACTTCTCACAAATTTATAGACATGTTGTACTCAGTTATGATGAGGTCAGTTTTACACACATGTACCAAAATATTGTAATAATAGCATCTACTGAACTTCGTAATTTTCTAATCACCTAATATCGTACAAATTTAAAACATATTGCACGTAGTAAATTGTATATAAAAAATCTTCTGTGAATTCACCCAAAGTATAGTCAAATACGATCCATTGCAAATGTAATATAATGCTGGTAAATCAAAGCAAACAACCTAAAGATAAAGATTAACGATATGGAAAAGTAGTCATATTTCATAATCAAATTTAAATGTTGTTAATAAAAAGAAAAGATATAAAACCTCAAAATAGGAACGTTTGTCTTTGTTAGAAAACGGGTAATTTAGTTTTTCTAATACTACTGCGACTCACTTATATTCTTGTTCATAATGGCGTCCAGGAGAATTATATCTCTAAGTTCGTTTGTTACTGCACTAGGTTGGCTGTTTCAATCCCAAAACGATGAATTCAACCATCTCATCACTCGTATCTCTTTTATCATTTCGCCACAAATAAAATATCTAAAAAAACGTTTATACATCATGGATCTGTTATTTATTATTTCATGCTTCCTTAAAATGAAAGTGGTAAAGATTGAAGATGTTTGATCTTTTTCTTTGTCACTATGTTAGATATTATTTGGCTTAAATAAAATGCTTATAAAGAAACACCATCGATATAAATACATAACAGTGTAAAGCATTTATGTATGTTTGCTGGAAGATAACCCTGTGCACTTTTCTTTTACTTAAGACCATCAAAGCTGGATAAGATGTTACTGATACGGAAGATAAAATTCTCAATCTTCTGACGCCGTCATGTCTGCTCTGTTGCACACTGGTCTTAACTGTACATCCAAGAGGCGAAGCGTGTAGCGATTACATCATCAGCGGTACATCGGATATTTCCCGACAGCCAGGATAGCTAACGGTTATTTGGATCAAGGAGACCAGCGATGTATGACTTACAATAAAATATGGATTGTCATGGTGTATTTTCATGTCGATGTTTCGCATGCAATGCATACTAACAAGAAATTCTTGATTTTATATACATTTGGGTAAATTGGGTTGACTGCTTGACCATATTAAATTTGCGATTTGACTGAGGCTATATAGTTTACGATCAATAAAGGATTATACGACTTGATCAAGGATTCAGTAAAATATCAAGAGAACTGTATTTTGTTATACAGTTGGACGCACGTATATTTATCTGCAATTTGTGTGATATACCAGGCAAGCTTTGCTTCCATTATTTAATCACCATTTAAGGGTAAATACCCTCCATCTGCTCAGGAAATTGTGAATCAAAACTATTCTTAATCATGACAAAGATAAATGGTTTCCACTGCAATTGTGGACTTGAATCATGGCTTTTGGCGCAGGTTAGTCATGCATTACCAGTGTTTACTGAGGTCCTATTCAAATGAGCTTATAATGAGCAATGTAATGTTTCGATCTGACGATCGATATTACAAAATCTTGGTTGCGAGATTTTTTTTATTAACGTGGCCTGCCGATAAAGCTGACATGAACCCTTATTATCTGAAAAAGGAGAAAGCAAATGCAAGTTGGAAACGTGGGTATGACAATTTAGAGTTTTTCCTTAATAATGTAAGTTAATTTTTTGCTATTGGTAAAAAATTATAGATTATATGGTATTTTCTATAAAAATCAATGATTTTGATCCTTTTTAAACATACGAATTTCAACCCTTACATCAATCTTGTTTTAGAAGATAAAAAGACGTCAGTTTGGTCGATTCTGCTAGTAAAAATATAAAAACTCAGATTGATGAAATTTGGAAAATATATTGCAAGACTTTACAATTGAAGAAAAAACAAGGAGAAATAAATACGCTGATGTGGTGTATGAAAGGTACCTAATATCGGCTCTTCATACTTGCCTGCGATTTGTATTGCGATAACCAGGCACTAGGCACCAAGATTTCGATAACCAGCACCTTTTGTCACGACGGGTCATCTGATACCAGCAGCGTGCACGTAGCTCAGACCTTGCGCTTTGAATGGCTCAGCCCTCACTGTGTTGAACTATTTTGCATTTCATGTGGAAATTAATGAATCTGACATGTGTTTTTTTTTTGTTTGACTGAAGAGTAACATTTTGGGTTCTTTTATTTAAATTATGTCAAAAATTCGAGAATTTCATTCGTGGCAGTGAAGAAAAATCAACACGCCTTGGCAAAAAAAAAATAGAAATTTATAAAACGACTATGATGGGTCTCGAACCCACGATCTTCAGATTGAGTCTGATTCCATCCCCGCTACACCATGGGACTGGCTTGTTAGCCAACGGCATTTACTAAATATATTCTGCGTATTTAAAGAAATTGTTTACGCTTGTACACTGATCATCACACGGTCCAATTTCTCGGCAATTTGTGTGATTGGACCAACAGGAATATGCCCATACATCATATCTATTTTATCAATATTTATCGTAAGATTTTAGAGTGAAGTAACACACAAAGGTTCAAACTTCGTTTTCAGCGGTGCAGTTAAAATATATAATACTGATAAGTATTAATTTTAGCTTAAATATTGAAACCCAATTTCATCGCTCATGTTCAAAATAAACACTCCGTTAAATGCCGAACAGGGACTGTTATTGGACATACAGTTTAAAAATTCAATATTTTTAAAATTGTAAAATGTTTTTAAGACTTTCTTTTATCTGCTCTGCGTAAAATATTCAGAAATTCAGACTTCTTTCAGTGATTTAATTCGATTTTAAAATCTTGTACTCAGCCTTATGAATATTCATACCCACCGCCTAGATAGCGATAATGGTAATTTGTCATGCATAAAAGAATATAAACCATGGGACATTTACGGGAGCTGATATAAGATTGTTAGGAGAAACTTGGCTATCAACCTTGAGATCGTGGAGTGAAATGTAAAACATATTCATTACAATAACGTTTTCTTTTGTTTACATAAAAATAAAAGCTTTGACGGAATGCTCAATTTACAAGTATGAAGCCTACAATCTGTCAAAATTTGAAAACAATCCAACGTTATGAAATTATGTGGTTTCGGTAAAAAAAGACGTCAACTTTTTCTAAGTAGTCTACCGACGCAATTTGAAACTTGATCGTCGTAGACGTAAAATGGTCAAGGTGAATGTATAAGCTATAGACTCTTTTTTATGTATACGCCAAAATTATGATATTCTGGCATGTGTAATTAGGCAAAACTTGCAGTAAACACGGCGTTCCGTCGTCCCGATTGGGGAAAAGAACTGTAGCCTTAAGCTTTATATCCTTTACCAGCAGTCCCAGTTTGACAATAAAAAATGGTTTATTAGATACATTATAACAGTGCTATCAATTTACGGATTTGAATTATGTGAGGGATGAAATTTGAGGAATTAACCAAGCTAATTATGTAAAGAATACAACCCTATTTTAGAATAATAAAATGCCTAGGAAACGTGTTTGTTCGGCAAAGGCCCTTTTTTGCTAAAATAATTCTATAATAAATCAAATGATCTACACTCTTAAAATTATCTTATTCTTGTTGAGTAAAAAATGACTCAACGGTCACAGCTCATTTTGTTGAGTAAAATCTTACTCAACGTTGGGTAAACTTTGCTCAACGTTGAGTAAGATTTGCTCAACATTGAGTAATATTGACTTAACCGAGTAAGATTTTACTCAACAATGAACTGTGACCTTTTTACTCAACAAAGAGTAAAATAATTTTTAGAGTGTAACACATAAATATATGAATAGCACAATCATATTCAACGACCAAGATTTTACATATCATCAACAAACATTTGTTAACGAAAGTATCCACTGCTATTGAGCTGGCTCCTCTGGGATAATTCAAAGAGACAAACTCATACTAACCTTGCCCTGTCTATAAATGCAAATTGATAAAACGATTAGACAAATGAGAGAAATGTCTGGCGTGTGATATGATAATTTGTAGTAAATCTTTGAGGCGCCTATTCTATCCGCTTCTGTGAATCTACATGCTATGTATCAGATTTTGCTCTCTCCTAATCACCTCAGTACATCCTTTACAGATGTACAATAAAGCATCTAAATAAACTTTATTATTATTGATATAAAAGTACACGTGTATTTCATATTAATAGTAGTAGCGCGTTCATTGTGATGATGCACTTTTTAACCTTCAGTGAACTTGGATTGAAATGGTTTGGATATGTTGCCTTAATTAATTTCATTTAAATGCAAACAAAAGAAAATATTATAAATTCTGTTCTTTGGACATTTTTAGAAATTCGCTTGCGTTTCAATATAGCCTGACTCGTTTCCAACCAGCATACGGGTATCCTGGTAAAGTAAAGCGGATAGTTTGTAAGAACATTTCTGTATGCGAGAATTTATCATTGTTATAACCAATATCATGTCGACATGACAATGTTATCATGGTTATAACCATGTGCCCTGGTATATTATCAATCTCACTATAGATATGATAAAACTGAAACTATTTCAAGAGACATATCCATAGTGATAGTGTAAATGAACCCGATAAAATCTTTAGAGCTGATTTTACATGATTTTATACCAAGACAAATCGCCACTGTATTGAAAGATTATTGTCTACACATGAACAAATTAGTCATTTGGTTTCAGTGACCTTGTTATTCGTGATCAAAGAAGCAAGGGTTCGTATCAATCTCTTGGCTATTATAATTCTTCTCACTAGAAGATAAACTTTCCTTCTTAGTTAATCCCAACTGGTGTCCTATTCTAATAAAGCACGTTTCTTTCAGATTTGAAGCAGTCATTTCACTATGAACATTTTAAGTCAAGAAAGACTAGACGTTTATATTATGTAATTCTCAAAGATTATTTGTTAATGATAAGTCAACGATTATTATTTTGTTAATGATAAGGGTGCTTCTAAAAGATCGCAGCTAGTATAGATGTGTAGAGTTTGAAAGAAGATTTCAAACACGAATTAAATATCTTGTACTTGTCACAGCATTTGACAGAAAATACGGACCATAATTAAATGGATCCTAAACATGAAATGACATACCTTCTCTTTTTAAAACTAACAGAGCGTATTTATATCATGAGTATGTCACTTCGATCGGACAAATTTCTTTCAAAGCTTCAAAGCAGCCCTAAATATTATCTCCAAATTTTGGGAAAACGTAGTGAATGAGACGCTGAAAAAAAGAACCTACGAATTCCAAGTATACGTAGAATAAAGAATTAAATGTGAGAACCCAAGTTATTGACCAGAACACATTTCACAAACCAAGTCTGCAGATTCAGAGTAACTTTCAAAATAATTGTGAATGTTATTTAATATTATCAACTTTTTAAATTGTAACAAGCAAACATTTCAATACATTTTTTGTGTATATATGATTTTCCATGTAATTTTACTACGAATGTTAGCGCACTACCTCTTATTAAAAACATGATCTATGTTTAAAACACCTGTTTTTTGACTTCGCTATAATCACAACTCCTCAATCCTCAATTCACTCCTTCCCAATAATCAATATTCAAAAGCCCTGGAGCTGAGGCAAGTTCAATTGGATGACCTAATTTAACCTGTTATCGTAAGTATTGACCCACCCGACATCAACGACAGAATTAATGGTGTACTTAACATGGTATCAGTTATGTCCTAAAGGTATTCCTCTTCTTCAGTACGATACTACGGAAATTGTGAATAACATTTTTCCTTAACACCATGACTTAAATTTCATTACACCACTTCAGCAGGGATCTAAGATGCATTTTACCTTATGAAGAGATGATAAAAACAAGTTCATATTCAGACCATTTCATTTGCCTTTATTAAAGGGACTAGCCTCGATTCCACTTAGAATTAAAAACTTATGGAAATGCTCAAAATAAAGCTTAAAAGTGTAGTAATATCCAAAAAAGTACAACAATTTACACAGAAATGGCTAAAATTGTGCAATATGTGACTTCTTGTGTTTTCTGAATCCTAAATTTGTACCTCAGATCTGAATTTACAAGATACAAAATCAAACAAAGCTCTTATAAGTAATTTAATACATATTAAAAGAGAAACAATTTCATCAAAAATAATCTGTTTACCCATTACATGTGTAGAAACAAAAACCTTTTTAAATTTTGAAACTAGAAACACTGTTTTCACATGTGTTTTTTCGCCGGCGAAAAAAATTAAAGCAGGTAAAGAATTGCAATTTTCTCCCATATTCCTCAAAATCACGGGAAACTTCTTGTGGGTTATATTACTATAAACATGTTTTACCGATTCATGTAAAAAATATGTAGGTAAAAAATTAGTGGAAAGAATATAGGCCAGTCCCTTTAAGTATTCTACTCACGTGTCGATCCTTGATTTCTTGTTGTTGATTGAAATTAGACCGCCTCAGAACCATTGACTGATATTTTCTCTTCACTGGCTTTAGCATATTTCAAAGTAATGTCAAACCAAAATTGGTTTATATCAAAGAAATTAAGTAGAAAGTGAACACGCTATTTAACGGATGCTAATTTCTATCTAATTTTAGACAAATTGCATATTCGTTTTGAAAAACTGAATTAAATAAAGATGACAATCGGGATAATCAGGATATATTGCAAAAAGATTTTGAAGTAGTTGCAATTTGAAAATTATGCATTTTTATGAAAATCGCGAATGCCGGATTTTTTCCAGCCTTTTATCAGAGCAGATCGGATACATTCATAATACTTTGAGTAATTATCGTCATTTATATAGCAGATGACTTACTTGATTACTAATCCAAATCTGGCATTGATACCAAATGGAGCATTAACACAAATGATTATTTAGCTTGTCAAAACTCGCTACTACAATGAAAATGTGTTTCTCTTAATTGATTTAGAGTAGTGATTAACCCACATCTGTGTTAGTGAATTTAAGTGCGACATCAACACACATGTCGAAATTTTAATGCATTTTCATAGTATTTTATGCGGTAACAGATGTAAGGCAATGAGCAATGAAGAGATGATAAACTATTTAATTGCTCAAACTACACTTGACCACTTATAACGGGTAAAAAGCTCCAAATTTATCCAAACATGCTTTTTGTTTGAGTACAAGTTCCGGATGTTGGATTTTCTCCATCAGTTGCCCACTTTTTTTCCAATCTATTTTATACGTTTACTATCACTACGCAATAATTCAAACATTTAAAGTAAAGAATGTCGATAGTTATTTGGATATCAAAATAGATCTCTAACCGGAATTTGAATATTTTTCTTTTTTAAAGAAGAAAAATGCTTTACAGAGCTATTAGACACCTTCAGTTTTCTACACCGTTCACGTAAAATGTCTATCGTCTATGATTGATCCAAAGCGTTCCACATGGCGTCTTTACATGGGCGGTTTACAAGAATTGTGTAAAACCAAAGTTGTCTATTATGTGTGATGTCACCCCTCTTTTTAATGTACTCTGATGATACAGTATAGCAACAAATTAATCGATATGTTTTCTTCAGCATGTGTTGTAGTAAAAAAAACCCAGCAGATTTATAAGTGATTAAAGTAGTTTAAGATCATACGTAGATAATAACAAAGAAAATGAGCCAAAAAATCATGACATAAATCATCAGTCAAAGTTTGGCCAATCAAAACAAGATCACGACAGATGATGGTTTCTTGTTGATTGCGGACCAACATATTAGGCCGAATTCATAAAAGTAGCAATTGCTGGCAAGAAAAAGACATTAAGAAAAAGCAATAGCTGGACTAGAAAAAGATTTAGCCTTAACAATTGCTTAAAAACATATTCACGACCTTCAGCTTGGATTAATACCTTTTTCTTGTCTGGGATCGACCCAGACAAGAAAAAACTACCAAACAAACAATAGGCAGGCTAGCTTTTCCTTACATGAAGTTAGAAATTGCTTTGTTTACCGCGTGATAGTTTTCAGACACAAATGTTACAGCAAGTCAATCCTCATTTTCGATATCAATTTATCGTAGTTTTCAACAAATAGCATGATTTATGTAATCTATAGTAACGTAACACTAGTATACTTCAGTGTTTTTTCTTACGCAGCACAAATATAACAGAAACCATGAATGTATACCAGTGCTAAGCTCCTCGTATAGGATCTTAGTAAAATGCAAGTAATTGCTACAT
>JXSR01S073495.1:68808-79964 GCA_000969725.1 Ophiothrix spiculata
ATAACAGAAACCATGAATGTATACCAGTGCTAAGCTCCTCGTATAGGATCTTAGTAAAATGCAAGTAATTGCTACATGTTGTAAGCAAAAGGTCAGCTTTTTGAATACAAATGTAAGCAATTACTAACCAGACGAGCAATTGCTTGGAAGGGATTAGAAAGAGCGTTTGCGGCCTTGAGAGAGCTTTTTCTTGCAAGCCAATGCTAGCTTTAAGAATAGAAATTCAAGAAAAGGCTATAGAAATAGCAACTGCTACTTTTATGAATTCGGCCTATTGCCTATGCCTAATGTTTCGGATTTTTAATAGAATACTGTAAAAACTGCTTCAAGTCAAATTTCTTCTAAAATTCGATAGGATTTATGGCGAGAGTGCATGCAACTGTAATATTGCAATTTGATATAAAAAACGACAACAAAATTAGTTTATCTTTTCAACTCAGATCCAAGTAATTGGTTTTTGATCGAACTGTACAAATATTTCAATTAGAAATAAAGTCTCACAAAATGTGTACCCTGTTATGAGTAATGCGTGTATTTTGTTTTGACACACTGATGTCACAGACTAGAATACTGTGATTAACGCATTTATTACTTTATATAGGAGTTTCACCAACGTTTGGTATCAAATGTTAATTAGTCTCGTGGTAAATGAGCTTAATGATATTTCCACACGATTTACGTGGGATAGCTCGACTCGAATTTGTTGATTAATTAAATCAATTTATATCAATCACTAACACATTTGGTATGTGAATGGTTGAGCAAAAGTGTTTTTGTTTTTTCTATCATTGTAAATTTTCATTAATTCCTGCTTGAATTTGTAGATGTAGATGGAATTTTCTTATATAAATGACTTGATAACTCGAATTTTGTGTTTGCAAAACATTTTGAAGAAATTAACCGTTTGTTTCCTTCGAAAATAATTTTATTGTACTGCATACATTTTTACAGTGCATGTGAACAAAATTACTTTTTTATCTGCCAAAATCATGCTATTCCATAAATCTTAATTCATCAGCTTCTGGAATGTACTACGTGATCAGGTCTTTAAGAACATCAAAACTCATGAAAGGACATTCACAACAGAGGTTTATGCGTTTTCTTAGATCATCTTTGTGGGATGTAAGGGGTCCGGATGTAAGATGTATTCCTTTCTGTTGAGTGAAACATGGTTTCGATAGTATACCTTGAACTCATGTTGTGCATGCTATTCATTCAACATTGATGTGGAATTCTTGCTAAGTTGCCTAATTTTGAAATGATTACTTGTAGCATTTTGTGATGTTGTAAGCATTTTGTCACGATGTAATTAAAACAAATAGTAATTGAGATATTTTGTGTTCTACTTAAAATTAATACAAAATGATAATTTAGGGAACAAGTTATAATTCAACAAAGCCTTCAAATAATTCATTCATTATAATTCAACAAAGTCCCACCAAAATTGACCATATGTTGCCATATATAAAGAGATTATGGACGATTTACTCTTTGTATTGACATGTTATCTTTAATCTCATAGATGCATTAATTATGCCACTGTACGACTTGTTTCATTACCTAATAATTTAACCAGCCGTTGGCGTAATTATTAGCCGATATATAGCCTCATTTGTTCTGGCCTGTTACTTTACCTGAGCAATTTTATAGGTTTAATACCAACATAGCTTGACGTAGAAAGAAAACATGTTGTGACATGCCGAGTGAATGGTCAATCAAACCTGTGGCTGTATAGGTTCGTCTAGTAGCATCAGAAAAAGTCATATGTCGGCAAAGTGATTAGCAATAATTTTTAGACTATGGCTTCAAAAATATTAAAAGTGGCATTTTGAATAAATATTTTTGTTTCAAATACAGATATTCATTCAACAGAAATATTGTTAGAGAATGTATTCTAATTTCATTTAAATTCAATGTAATTTTGAATGTAAGATCAATTTCCACCATTTTGATAAAACCTTGCATATAGGTCACTTCCGAATTATTCTAATCACTTTGTGTAAAAGTGTATACATAGGAGTAAGAAATGGATTTAAGATGGTAACTCTACACCAAAACTAACATCATGCACCAAGTTCGATCGACGGTGTTCATTTCAAGCTCTTGGATGATCTTTCTGGCGTTTGAACTAAGAAGGGAACCTGTGTGCTTTGAATGAGAAATAGTCAGCCAAGTGATTTCTTCTTTATATCTGCATTATTGCTGATACTAAGCTGTCAAAGCTGTAATTGTTCAATTACAGAAGATGCTGCTCTATGGTGTGATTAAAAATAGATGTGTTCCTGTCTTTGTTCTTATTTGTAATAAGTGACTAAAGATGCGGTGGATCGGTTGATTCCTTCCATTTAACGACATTCTCTTTATGAATAATTTTTTCACAAGATTTCCCAATCCTCCAAATGTTTTTGGATGAGGGGAAACTCGTAGATTAGAGATCAAGACTTTCGATTGTACCCTTAAGGCAAAAAGGCATTTCCATGTGTTACGTGAATGTTTCATAAAACACGGCGCTTAGCATGTGTCTCTGTTAACATAATCCGAGCTAAAAGCTCAAATGATTCTTGAGTGAGCCCAGCCCTAGGTCTCATTCAATCAAATATGTGATGACTCAGCCCGAAAAGGGGGACTTTACGGCAGATTTATCGAAAACTTACGGCTTACTGATTTTGAACGTGTCAGTTTCAACTCCATGACAACCTTTGACGGACCATAACTTGACATCTGAAAGTCGTGTGAGGTTCAATGCGGTGCCATTCTAACCTTTGCAACTAGTCTTTTCAAATAATTGAAAAAGTGAAAATGGCAAGAGGTCGCATTTACGACTGGTTGGAGATAAATGTATTGGTTACTAATAGAACATGAAAGGCAAGCACGCATGTTATATTGCCGTAAAAATATGTTAAAAACCTAATTCTACTTTTGCCCTTCCATGCCAAAACCAATATATTATTGAACTCGTCGTCTATAACAAATAAATTTTGAATTACGTAGATTGATCTTCTTGATTTTCCTTTAATCTTAAATAAAACAATATGCGAAGCGATTGATAAATCCAAGATTTATTTAATCTTTAATAAAGAAGACATAAAGGCGAATTATTGTGTGCTTTTTCGTGAATAAAACATTCAAGACACCAAACGAACTCTAAGAAAGTGTTTATATAACATTTCTTATTCAAAAGTATTCAAAGGGACCATATTTGTTACGTTTGGTACAAGTGGCCCAAGGTATCTATCACAACTAAGGACTCCCAAGTTCCAAGCATTATAGCGACACTTGTGACTGCAAAGGCAGTTGTTTATAACATTGACAGTAAAGCCACAATGAGATTGTGGCCATTTTTTGGTTTTGTCTAAGTAAATAAAGGAAGATAATTTAACATTTGACAATGACCACGTAGAGTATAAGAACACATCTATAACAAAAACTCGTGTGAAACAGTGGTAGTATGTATGTGATGGCTCACCCCGAAAGGGGGGACTGTAAAGATAATATCAATTTTGATTTTTTTTTCATCTGTTGCAGCATTTTTCAAGCTTTAAAATGACACCTTATATGTTAGAATTGATCAAGGCAATCTAATTTTACAACAGAAAATCTGCTGGAAATTCTTATTATTTTCTCTATTTTTTGCTACCTATTTTCACCAGTTTCTTGAAAAGTGTTCTGTCGCAAAGTCCCCCTTTTCGGGGTGAGTCATCACATATATTAAAGGCGATGTAGTGCGGTGCGGTGCGGTGTCGTGTCGTGTCTCGTATTCTAATACGGAGTATGTGACTGGAATGTACGACTTATATATCTATCATGCTCACCCACTGGTTGTATAACAGGTAAATATGTAACATTTAGTGCGGTAAAGCAAAGGAAGGCCAATTTTTTACAATGTGACAAGAGTGTATGATAAGTGAATCATTAAATGTATTTTCCTTGATGCACCTCAGTGCCACACTTAAAAAAATGTGAAATAGCTTTTAATGACAGCCTTTGGCTGAAATAACCTACAGCCTGAATGAAACATGAGCGGCAATTCACCTTATGAAATTTAGATTAAGTTAATAAATACGAGCAATTTATTTGCGTTTCTAGTAAAATTAATTATATCTTTACCATATTGCAAATTTAGTTTACTACTTTAATATACGTACATGAATATGGATATTAAAATGCACATTTTGAAGTGCGATTTAATACCATCTCGTTATGTTTTAACACGCATACTTAGAGCTAAAGATGCGTGGATTTAAATTCATATCAAGGCTAATGATGGTTGGTGAAATTAAAATGAACAATGTAATTAGTATGATATGAAAAGGTACTTAAGGCATTATAAATCCTATATTTCAATGCTTTAGTATTACTTATGTATACCCATCACTAAATAAACCAGAAGGATTCAAACTATGGTTCAATTAATCAGTTTGTGCCTTGAAATATCTTCATCGTTTATATCCTAATTAAGCCTTCTGACATTAATATCTAAACTCCGCACTTGTATTCCTAACTTGATAGATAACAATAAGATAACTTAACTTCCCACCTGGAAATTAACTTGACCATAAGTATATGATTTTTTAGAGACAAATTTAACAGCAAATCGCACAATTTGCTGAACGGTTTACAAAACATGATTGCGTTAAGTCACAGACACTTGGTTAAATACTAAAACATTGTAACATTCTGTGACTTTCCCAGGGTTCATAACGAATTTATCTTTTAATCATTATCTTTAGCTGGAAACAGCAATTTTGTGTTCCATATGGAGACCGTATTTCACATCATGCCTTTGATTGTAATTTGTTTATATAAATGAGCTGTCGACAAAAAAAAATGTGATTTTTCTTCAACAATTATCTTCGCTTGATTTCATCATGCATGGTTTCATCGCCAATAATTGAGTATAGTAATCATGGCGGGAATCATTGTTATACTGTCAGTTACCAAGGCCGTAGCCGATGAAATAAATCAGGAGTGAATACAAGTCACGTAGTCACACTTTGTGATGTAAAAAATCATGTGTCTTTCCTTTTTCAAAGACTTTGCTTCTCGTTTCCAGTATTCTCATTTATGTATTTTCTATCATGTTTTATTCTTTTTATCAGCGTCATTATATGGGAGAATTTTAATCTAAATTTATTAAAACAACAAATCATAGATATTCAATAATTAAGAGTATGTAAAGCAACTTTTATCATAATAGATCATATTGAAATGTGTTAAATGTAATCTTGACCATAAAAAGGGAAGTATGAACATTATTGATATCTTATGAAATTTTGATAGGGTTTGGTAGCTCGAAGCATGCTTTTAGATTGATTCAAAATGTTATTCACGAAAATGTTGGCTATGTTGAAACTTAACATGTTAATGAAGTATATATAAAAAATTCCAAAACACAGAATATTAATGTGTATATGCAAATCATTTTAACCATTTGTTTTCAACATTCTCACCGACGAGAAGCTTTGCAAAACATAGTTTGGCCTTGTTAAAAATGTACTATTTATGATATTAAGTAATTGGATATTTCTTACTATTTTGTATTTGTTATGTCGGTGTTAATATAAACTGACCTAAACGGCAGTATTTCGCAATTCAATTAAACTTTCCGCTTTTTTCATACCAACAATTTATGAAAAGACGTGACGCAAAATAAAGCCTTGATTATAGTTTTAATAAAGAAATACTAATGATACTTTTTATTGTAACCAAATGCTATCAGGTTACGAGTGTATTTTAAATCATTCAAATTATAAACTTTTATTTACTCAAATTATTGCGATAGAAATGTAAATCGCACCTTGCAAGCATGACAGAGTGAGCACGATAAGATGGAAACATACATATTCCGTACATCACTGCCAGCATGGCGATATCTACGTCACTACGAGAGGAGATTCCCTCGTGCGTGGGCGGGAGTTCCCAGGTTTCAAGTGATGATATCATCAGTGTATCGAGAATTCTGTCAACTGAATGTGATTACTCGCCTTACTCGCGTAGGCAATAAGTACTTTGGCGCTTATTTATGTACCACGTGAAAGCAAACGCTGGTCTAGGCTGCTGGTTATAAACAGTGGTGTCGAAATGGTGAGTGCGGCAGGCTATTTGATTGTATACCGGGGTACACGGTATGATATACATTTAACGGGACATTTAAATTATCTGCCTCTTTGGTCACATAGGAAAACCTATTTTAACGATCTAATACTAATCTAATGGGAGAACAACGAATTGCCGCCTTATAAAACGCTTGAGGCTCGGCGCTTCCGCTGCCTAGAGTGTTTCCACTTCCCTTTCTGAATGTACTGTCCGTCGATGTGGAGACTTGGTTTACACACCACCATTTGGCAATTATTTTTAGCAAGAACATATGAATTGCAGTCATTCATTACTCACGTGTAAAGCAATAAAGTAGATGATGCAAAGGAAAGGCAACGTATTCAAAGCTTCACTTACGATATTTGTATTTAAATATTACACAGAGGCCGCTTCAAAAGTCAACCAGCGGTTGTCTGACGGTTCTTGTCGGTTTGGGCGATTGGCTATTGCTTATTTCGGTTGGACCGCCCAGAACCGACAGGCAATCGCCGGTTGAGTTTTAAAGCGACCCCTTAGGCCAAAAAAAAAATTGTTTGGTTGCCCTCCACCGACCGACCCTGTTTTTCAGCCCGACCCAAACTTTTTTTTATTGAAAAATAATTTTTTTTTTCTAAAAAATATGCAGAAAACTACACAAAAAATGTTACATTTGTGCTTTTTTCGATATTCAACCCTCAAAATGTTTAGGATGTCCCAAATCACTACAAGAAGTCTTTGATTGTTTTGATTTGGATGTCGCGGGGGAAGTTGTGAAGGCTGTAGCGGCCGAACGACCTAAAAATCCATTGAAAAGTATTAAAAAAAAATAAAAAAAAATAAAAAAATCCCGACCGACCGACCCTCTCTGAAAAAAGCTGTGGAGGGCAACCAAAGAATTTTTTTTTTTGGCCTTATTGTATGAAACAACCCACTTCATTACATTAATGAAATAATTTAAGAACAGAGAGATATTCTTTGTCAATGTTTTTAAGTAATTTGAACAATGACATTTGATTTTGATATCGCTGAAATAAATGTCTTTGAAAGTAAATCCGGTTGAATGGGTTATTCATGATAAATGAATTAGAATATCATTGAGCCATTTTTAATGTCCTTTTTACGCAATTTGAAAAATATTAGATGTGATATACTTGTGTATTTATGCCGGTGTTTTCTACTACACTGGTACGGCTGTCTTCACTATTCATAATACCTCTTACAAATTTGAAGGCACATGAAACCATACCCCTATGTCAGTCAAAAAAATGAGTTTATCTGTGTTTTCCTTTTAATTAAATTGAATAAACCCCATTAATATAAGTTATGAAATCAATTATTAAAAGTATCTGATGTTAGTTTTACCGTTTTTGTAATGATAATTCGTTGTAAATGTAAATTGTAACTGATAGTATATTATGAGGATGTTAGTTGGCTAATTTACATGGGGTACTTTTAGGGCACTATTTCAAGGTCGTCACTATAATAACACTTCTTACCCCTTAAAATATAAAAATATAATACAACCATCTAACTTGGTCAAATATTCAACTTAGTTAAAAATGCCCTTAAAATGATTAACGTTGGATTTCTGACACTGGTAAAAACCCATTAAAATCATCATCTATAATTTAACATTGTGCGACATAGAAACTTTTTTTCATTAAGTTGAAAACATAATTTTGTAATTAACTAAACTTTTTTCTCAAGATTATTTGCTGTAGATTATTAAAGTAGTTAAATTGAATCCCCTCTTCAGTTTCTTGAACAAAAGTATAATGCTAACCATTTGTTAACAAAGATAGATTAATAGAGGTAATTTAAAGTAGACCGTTTAAAGATTAAATTTAAAGATATGGAAATGATAATAATCAATATCGAACTGAAATGTAGAAATTAAAAGAGCATGATATTAAAAAAAGATAAAAGTTCTAAGTTAGAATGTGGACACTTGTTAGAGCATAATTGAATTAATTCTGTCAATACTGCGAACCAGTCATTATTGTCAAACGTTAAGAGTTTTAGATGGAGTCAAAGAGAATTCTAAATATTCGTAACTTTATTTGCACTCATCTAGAAGTTCGTCTGTTCAGATAATGACAAATTCAGTCAAGTTTTTTGGAGTATCACTTAAATCTGTCTTAATATTTTGCCAAAGTCCTTTTTTTATAGATCTGTTGCTACTTTGTAATGCTTTCTGAAGATGAAAAGAAATAGAGGTGGAAGATGTAGTGAATGATTGGTTGAATAATTTACAGGCCTGATAATTTACATTAATTTTTGATTTACCATATTTGCTTTTAAAACGATTATAAATCTTGGATACACCATTCATAATTGATGCACGGTAGTGTAAAGCATATATGTGATGCTCACCCCGAAAAGGGGGACATTGCGACAGAACACTTTTCGAAAAACTAATGAAAATAGGCAGCGAAAAATAAGAAAATAATAAGAATTTCCAGCAGATTTTCTGTTGTAAAATGTGATCGCCTTGATCAATTCCAACAAGTATACGTCATTTTAAAGCTTAGAAAATGTTGTAATAGATGAAATGATAAAATCAAAATTGATATCATCTGCAAAGTCCCTCCTTTCGGGGTGAGCCATCACATATGTTGGTGTGCTGAAAGATAACCCTTTGCACTTTCCTTTCACGTAAGACCATCAAAGCTGGATAAAATGTTACTGATACGGAAGATAAAATTCTCAATCTTCTGACGCTGACATGTATGCTCTGTTGCACACTGGTCTTAACTGCACATCCCAAGAGAGGCGAAGCGTGCAGCGATTTCATCGTCAGTGGTACATCGGACATTCCCTAAAGCTGAAGGTTGTTGGGATCAAGGTGAGCAGCGATGGATGACTATAAAAGTGGATTGTCGTGGTGTATCATGGTGTATTTTTGAGCATAAAATGTAGATTGTCGTGGTGTCATGGTATATTTTCAAGTCAATATTTTCCATGCAACAAAATGCAAAAAAAAAAACAACAACATTTTTGCCCCTAAAATTTGCATTCGTGAAATTATGACCTTTTTTGCATTTTGGAATTTAGGAACAAATGTCTAGGAAGTGTTTTCTCAAATTTTTGATTTTTACCTTGGTTTTTGAAAAATTGTCAAAAATGGGCCAAAAATTGCCATTTTTGTGGCAGCGGTGGGATTATGTACATTTTTGGCAAAATATTACGACAGATAGGGTTAAAACATAGTCGGCCTCCAAACATTTGGTCGTGACATCAAAATGACGAGTGACTCCATAAAATAACTTCAAAACCGTGTTGAGACCAAATAAAATTTCGCGCTAGATTGCACATGTATTGAATTGCCATATACATTGCACCAAATGTTTGTTACCCGTTCATACTTTAAATTCGATGTTTGGTAGGAAAAATTTTGTTTGGAGGCCGACTATGGTTCGGCCTTATGTGAACAGCAAACTCATACACAACAATACGGTTTTACATTATACATCAACAAAACGTATTAACTGCTATTGAGTTGGCTCCCTATAGGAGAATTCAAAGAGACACATTTATATTAACCTTGCACTTTCTATCAATGCAAACATTAAACAATTTGACAAATGAGGGGAATGTCCGGCGTGTGATGATAATTTGTAGTAAATCTTTCAGGCGCCTATCCTATCCGCTTCTATGAATCTGCATGCTGTGTATCAGTTTTTTTATCTTTCTCTAATCACCTCTTCAAATATATATTTTACAGATGCGCAATTAAGCAACTAAATAAATTCTATTATTATTGATTTAAAAGTACACGTGTATTTCATACTGATAATAGTAGCGTGTGGATTATAGTGATTTTTTAAACCTCTAAACTTTGATACAATGACTAAGGTATGCTACGTTCATTCAGGGGCGTTCCCATGCCTTTGTTTTTAAGGGGGTGTGGAAGTATTTTGCCGACAACGAAAATAGAGTAATCGCTAATTTATCCTACCACAAATGCAAAGGGGTTGTCTGAGGGGGTGTGCCCCCTCAGTAGTTTGGGAATTTGGAAACACTATTTAACGCAATTTGGTGCATAGTTTTTTGCTAGCTAATGCCTCAAGTAAGCACCTTTTCCCTATCAAATTGTATTGAACAGGGAACAACAACATACGAAGTAGACGTGGTCAATGAATTCCCGCACTACAGTTGAGCAAAACACCTTTTTCAGTACAGTGTATTTTCGGCCAAAATTCAAAAAAATTATGTATGTTTTAATATTTTCAAAATACATAGTAAAAATATGAAATCCTGCTAATTTCACGATTATTGGAAAATCAGAAGTAATTAAAAAGAATAATTGAAAATCGCATATCGTCATGTTTTACCTAACATGAAATCAGTGGCGACACATGGTCAACCAGGTTTACGCCCGAGGACGGCTATAATACATGTTGGGATATGACACTCTGTCATTAAAAGTGAATACCACTCATTTGTATTGACACAACAGGACACGCCTGTTGTTAGTGATCAGTGTAGATCAATTATCGCGTCTCATTTTTTAGCTGCTGTGGTTTTTGCAGTGATACGATATCGGCAAAAAATCTTCCCCTATTTAAAAGCGTTGAAATTTCATTTCGGTCTGATCTCGGGTTTATTTCTAAGTTTATTAGAGTTTTACATATTCAATGTTGTTAAATCGGATGCTATTTTAAAGAGGACTAACTAGAGATTATAAATGTTTAAGAATTATTATTCAAATACCTTTAAATAATTGGAAAATTATTTTTTTCTGTCTAAAAAAAGGAAATAATATCAAATGTAGAAGGTTCGCATATGACAATGACCGTATTTTGAAGAGGAATCTTAAAATGTCAACTTCAAATCATATTGATAAAGTTAGGCTCTAGAAATCCCAATGTTTTGTACCTTTCCACAAGACGCAACACTCTTAGAAAGCAAGGATCAAATATGAGACAAAAAGGATCAATTTTGATCCTTTTTTGGTATCAAATATGAGCTTATCCTTTAAGGATAAAAGTGATCCCAAGAAAAGGATCAAAATGCTTGATCCGAAAAAAGGATCAAATATTTCTTATAAAAAGATCTGCCTAAAAATATATCACTGGAGT
>JXSR01S073495.1:84578-97535 GCA_000969725.1 Ophiothrix spiculata
CAAGATGCATTTTCCCTTATGAAGTTCCCTTTTGCGGGTAGAATTATTGAGATTATAACTTCATTTGAATACTTTTGAATACTTCATGTATTGTTCTAAAAATGAATATGAATAGTTGAATAATTTCAAATTCAGACCATCTTTTGGCCTTTTGGCTCTTTTTGGCTTATTAAGTATTCCACTCATTTTGACGCAAGCACTGATTTTTGTCGATGGATGCCCTGAAACCATAAACACAGATTACCTCTTCACTGAACTTAGCATATTTCATCATAAACATTATAATGGAAGAATTCATCAAGCTTGATTTACAGTACCAGTCTTCAGAATTGAATAAGAATTGAACAATCGATTTCGTCGCAGCAACATCGCTCGATAGACAGTCTTGAAATTTTAAAGGGCACTTCTCGTAGCGCGTGTAAAGACTGCGTATCGAGCGATGTTGCAGTGATGAAATCGCTGGACTCAGAATGCACAATTACTGACAATTCACATATTGTTTAACACAAAGAGGCATTATGGTTAAAACTGAAATGTTTTGTAATTATATATAACTAAATATATATTTAGTACTTTCTAAATCGATCAGATCAAAATATAGACCATGCATCAGAATATTCAATCTTAAATCCATTAAAGATAATAACATTGTCATGTTTTTAATTCTGAATTTAGTTTTATTCCCTCATTTCGAACTAAGAAATTTGGTAGAAACTGTAACTGTACATCTATTTCGACCTGATTTGGTACAAATTGAATATTTATAGGAAAAACAGGAATAGAATAAAGATAACAATAAACCAGGCTATGACATTATTGCAAAACCACCTTGAAGTAATTGCCCACTACGGTTGTCGCTTGAAAATTTCGTACTTTTCTAACACGTTTAACCGAGAATTTATTGCAATTTAGTTAGCAGCTGCCTACTCGGTTATCATCCACATCTGCCCTCGATACCAAATGGAGCATTAACAAAAATGATTATTTAGCTTGTCAACATCCGCTACTTGCACAATATATGTTTCTCCTAATTGATTAGCAATAATTAACCTAGATATGCGTCGAGGAATTAATGTGCGACATGCAACACACGCGGTTGACATTAATGCAGTAACAGATGCACAGCTAGCAACGCAACTAGACCGTATTACGATATGCAGGGTGACACGGGTGGGTGCCCGGATGAATACAAAGTATATTTATCACAATTATTTTCTTACATTTTCCCTAAATATCACGTTTAGTTTATACATTTACTGCATTTGATAACACAATTACGCAACCATAGAAAACATACAACATTAATAATTACATGTTGGTTGGTAAATAAATCGCTCGGCTCAATTTGAATGCACGTGTTACGTGTGATCGAGAAACATGCGCCAACGTGGATTATGTTTAGCATTGGCATATTATTTGTCCTAATGAACAACGTGTTTCAAATAGCTTTTAATGACGAAAACGGCTAGACGGCTTGAGGAACCAGTGTCTGGACTAGTGTTCTGGACGCCCACCCAAGGGCCAAGGACACGTGCACAGGGAAGACCAAGGCTGACCTACCCAGTACTTCTTACACAGGATGCTGGCATTGATCAAAACGAACTTCTCAAACTCGTGCTATAACAGACAGCAGTGGAGAAAATTCATCATGGCTTCCGACCGCGGTCGACATAGATAGATAGATAGATGTAATGTGCTCACTTCAAAGAACATTTATGTATGCCACAAGTTATCTTTGAAAAGATATGAGGTTTGTGATCAATATAATGTTATTATGGTTATAACAATGAACCCTGCTCAATGAGATATAGTTAATTGTCACTGTCAGTATAGATTTAACAAAACGAAACTTGTATTATTTTTAGAGTAATATCCACAAATTGTAATGTAAAATGGACCCGAAATTATCTTAAGAACCTTAATTTGACATAATTACTTAAGACAAGTCGCCTCTGCGTTACTTTCTACACATGACAGCATTACTTGTTTGGTTTCAGAAATTGTCCTCGTGATTCGTGATCAAAGATGTAAGGGTTTTTATTAATCCCTGTCTAATTTAATTCCTTTCGCTAGAAATTTGTTTTCCTCTTCGTTTAGTCTCAACTGTTGCCCTATACTAATAAGACACGTTCCTTTCACCTTTGATGCTGTTAATTCACTCTGAACATTTCAAGAATCAAGGAAGACGTTTATACTGTCTAATATTCATTAATCAGATTCATTTTTTCAAACTGATAGGGATGCTTCTATAAAGATATTTTAGATAAAACTCTCAATAAAAAGTGAATATGTCATTTTTTCTTTGAGTGATTTTCGAAAAGTGTAAAAAATTCACTCTTTTTTTAATTATATTGTACTTAACTCTTTGTAAGAGTTTAAATCGCCACTCTGTTAAAAATGGGCCACGCTTTTGAGAAAAATAATATGAATTCAAGATTTTGTGTTTGTCAAAAATCTATTCAACATTTGACAGAAAATACGGAGTGAAATGACATGGGTCATAAATACGAAACACAGGAGCCTTCTGTTTGGTATACTATAGTAAAACCTATTAATAGTTATATTCTATCGAAGTGTATAAAATTAAGTTTGTATCATTATTATACGATATATCCAAATTTCGGGAAAAACGTAGTGAATGAGACACTCCAAAACACAGATTCCACAAATAGTTACGTTAATTACAGAATTAAACGTGAGAACCCAAGTCATTGATATTTTTTTACAATTATCTGTAGATTCACAACTTTAAATTTTATTTGTAATTGAATTATACTTGAATTGCGACGAGCTAACATTTGATATGTATTTCTTATAACAACCAATGAATTAATTTTACAATGGAAGTCAGCTCACTATCTCTAACACCTGTGTGTGAATAGAATTAATTACAACTCCTCAATTCCTCCCCCGTCCCTAACAATCAATATTTAGAAGCCCTAGAGCTAGGGGAAGTTCAAAAGGATGACCTAATTTAATCCGCTATCGTACGTATTGACCCAACCGACATCAACGACAGAATTAACGGTGTACTTAACATGGTATCAATTATGACCTAAAGGTTCTTTTCTTCACCGTGACCTGAGTGTCATTAAGCAGATATCCAAGATGCATTTTCCCTTAGGAAGTACCCTTTGAGAATTGAGATGATAATTTCATTTTAATACTTCATGTATTATTCTAAAAATGAATATGAATAGTTAAATAATTTCAAATTCAGACCATCTTTTGCGTTTTGGCTCTTTTTGGCTTATTAAATATTCCACTTATTTTAATGCAAGCACTGATTTTTGTCGATGGATGCCCTGAAACCATTAACACAGATTACCTCTTCACTGAACTTAGCATATTTCATGATAAACATTAATGGAAGAATTCATTAAGCCTTATTTACAGTACCAATCTTAAAGAATTGAATAAGTCATCAGTTTAAGAACTCAAATCTGGAGAAAGGTACAGCCAAGGTTGTTTTCACCTGTTACTCGTTACTGATAATTTAGATATTGGAAAACCATAACCATAACCCTAAAACTAACCCTAACCCTAACCCTAATCCCTCACACTAACCCTAACGCTAACCCTAAACCCTAACCCTAAAATTCTGGATGGGACCTAAAGTACACTTAGTCCCACATATTTTTAACACAAAGAGTCATTATAGTTTATGCTGAAATTGTTTTGCAATTATGTATATATAACTAAGATAGTCTCATCTTCTGGTATATAACTAAATATATATTTAGTAATTTCCAAATCGATCAGATTCAAAATATATACTCCCATGCATCAGAATATTGAATTTTAAATCCATTACAAATAATAACATTGTCATGTTTTTAATTCTGAATTTAGTTTTATTCCCCTATTTCGAACTAAGCAATTTGGTAGAAACTGTAACTGTACATCAATTTCGACCTAATTTGGAACAAATTGAATATTTATAGGAAAACAGGAATAGAATAAAGATAACAATAAACCAGGCTATGACATTATTGCAAATCCACCTTGAAGTAATTTCCCACTACGGTTGTCGCTTGAAAATTTGCACTTTCATAACACGTTTTACCGAAAAGTCACGTGAACCGGATTATTGCAAGGGTTTAACCGAGAAATTATTGCAATTTATTTAGCAGCTGCCGACTCGGTTATCATCCAAATCTGCCCTCATTACCAAATGGAGCATTAACACATATGATTATTTAGCTTGTCAACACCCGCCATACCTTTGGGAATATGTTTCTCCTAATTGATTAGCAATAATTAACCTAGATATGCGTCGAGGAATTAATGTGCGACATGTAACACACGCGGTTGACATTAATGCCGAAACAGATGTACAGCAACGCAACTAGACCGTATTACGATATGCAGGGTGACACGGGTGGGTACACGGATGAATACAAAGTATATTTATCACAATTATTTTCCACCATTAATTTCTTACATTTTCCCTAAATATCAAGTTTAGTTTATACGTTTAGTCCCTAAATATCACGTTTAGTTTATACGTTTACTGCATTTTTACAACGCAATTACGCAACCATAGAAAACATACAACATGATAAATCGAGAAACATGCGCCAACGTGGATTATGTTTAGCATCGGCATATTATTTGTCGTTATGAACAACGTGTTTCAAATAGCTTTTAATGACGAAAACTTAATTTTTGAGGTTACCAATGTGAAGTGCACGTCAAGTGCAAAATCTGGAGAACTCTGCATTTAACATGCGGATTCAACATGTTCACCTCCGATATTCAGTTCAGTTCAGTTTATAAAAAAAAAAGCTATCCATGTATTAAGAGATTTTTCTATAACACCACGCATGCCAATGTGAAGCATGTTTCACGTTGGCACATGTTCCTCAATCGCACGCAACACACACATTTAACATGATAGGAACATCTATGTCACATTAAGCGTAAATGTAGCTTACTATTTATGATGCATATTAAAAGCTAAAAGGATAAGTGACTAGACTGTAAATGGCATAAGCATCCTCCTTGACATACTATCTGTGTTTTAATTAAAATGATCAGTGATTAAAAGCATCAGCAATATCCCAACAAAACAAAGCGCTAGTGCCCCGAATTATGCTGAATACATTAAAGATAACCTAAAAATAATGTCTTTTATTTTATAGGAAAAATGTTTATAGAACTTTTGTAACCTTAGTACGTTTATCAAAATTTATTGTCCATGATATTTGCAGAAGAATTGTGCAATTGCCATTATTACATAGCACGATGTGACATGACACCCACGTGTTCCACTGAGAAAATAAACACACGTGTAATTAGTGATCGGGATGGGATTGTGTACTTAAGGATTGTATATACATGACTGCATTCTTTAGTAACATATTAACAGGTCAACTAACTTAGATGTTCATCCGGTATGCAAAATACATAGCACGTATGCTTAAATAAGATATTATTGTTACAATTTGTAACAGGCAATAGATTAATCGAACTATATTCTATTTATCATGTTCTGTAGGAAAACAGTATTTTCATAAGTGATGTCGAAATAAGTTCCAGATCATACCATGGAAGTAGTAAGATCTACTACTTCCATGATCATACATAGAGATATTTTCAAAAAGAAGAAAATAAGCGAATAGATCATGACATTACAATACCAGTCACCTGACCAGTCAAAGATAAGCCAATTATTTTGCCATCAAACTAAGATCACGACAGGCGATATCTTGTTGATTGCTAACCTACTTATTCTCTTAATATCCCGGCTGTTAAGCAAACTGCTGCAAAGGCTGCCTGCAATCATTGTAAAATCTCAACCAGATTGATAGTAAGAGTACACGTAACTGTATTGCAGCATGGTAAAAAGAAATCATCAATTTTAAAATACACTTATTCAATGTGTAATCAATGACACACACTAATGAAATTTTGTTAGTTACAATGTGAGATCCAAGAAGTCAGTCGTCATTGTTGAGAAAAAATTGAAGGCCAAATTTGTCCACTTTACATCTCTGTGGACAATCATATTCAATGAGACTATCCAGCGGGACGTTAAGTGAATAAACTTGAGCAAGCAGGCAATATCTAACATTTATTATGTACAAATTTAAAGGCAAATTGTATATAAAAGATTAATCTATAATAATTTTGTTGTATATTTTAATAGAACAAACCTGTTAATATTTCTTAAAACACTTCAAAATAAAGGTCATAAACATTCATTTTGGTGAGCGGTGACCTTGGTCGTTAGCTGCACAATATTGAAGTTTGGCATTGGAACACGTACCTTTTTCAGGAATGTCATGAAATCATGAAAACTTGAATTTAGTTGATTATCTTTGTAATTGAGATAAAAACACAAAACAGATTTTTAAGAGTGACCAAAATCTGTTTTACAATTTATTCGAGAAATTTACTTCATCGTTACTATAACCTGTCATGTTATTGAACCCATCAGTCAAATACATCTACCCTTTACATTTCTTTTACTCAGAAGAATTGAGGACCCTAGAACTAGAAGGGTGTTAAGTCACATTGAGTACAAACTGAGAAAACGGCACAAACATAAAATCATTTGTGTAGTTTTGAATGGTATTGTTGTATTTCGCAGTGACTTTTACGCATGTTCTGATCATCAAATTACTACAAAACTTTTACAGAATGTAGAAATGAGAATTCTGTAGCAGGAAATTGACACAACTCAATTTTCAAGATTATGTGACTTAACCCCCTTTTAGTTCTTTTGGTCCTCAATTTATTAATAAGAACACTCGTTAACTTAGCATTTAACAATGTTGTAATTAGCTCATTATTTTGTGTAGGAGGTTCATCTTATTACGAATATCATGTTCATTAGCCTCGTGGTCAATGAGCTTAATGATATTTCAAATAAATTTACGTGGGTTAGCTCAGCTCGAATTTGTTGATTAATCAAAACCACTTTATATTAAAAACGTGAAGGTAAATGTAAGTGTCTAAGCAGAGGTGCCAATGAATTTTCCATCAATGTTAATTTTAGTTTATCTGTTTTCTTTTTTTATTTATATTTTTATGTAGTGGTTTCATTCAGTTTGTTAACATCGATTTATGTTTTAAAAAAATTGGAACATAAAAAATATTAAAAAATGTTTTATTCATCAAAAATCATGGATAGAATTAGTTTTCATTTATACACTACATGAATGACTTTCTAAGCTGGCCCTTTTCTAACAAAACTCGATTCTTTCTATTCTTTTACCATCTAATTAGTTTGAGCTGTATTACTTTCTGTTGAATGGAAAGCAGTTTCCATGGTGTAATTCAACTCATGTTATTCATGCGTGTTGTTTATGCAACAACAAAGTAGAATCTAACTTCATACATGCCTTATGGTCCAACCCACCATAAAGTCCCAACCCATCATTAAGTCCCAAAAGTATTTTTAAGTGACCATTTGCTGTTATATATCAAAACCTATCTCACAACGATTAGGAACAACTTACTTTATATATTGACATGTGATCTTTTAATCCCACACATGGATTAATTAGGCCCTTACATGACTTGTTTCAAGGAGAACAAATTAATTCAACCAGCCGTTGGCATAATTATTAGCCGATAGATAGCCTCATTGATACAGGCCGTTACTTTACCAGCGCACTGAATATTATAGGTTTAATACCAACATAGCTTGACGGAGAATGAAAAACATGTTGTGACATGCCGAGTGAATGGTCAATCAAACATGTGGCTGTATAGGTGTGTCAAGTAGAGTCAGAAAAAGTCAGATGTCGGCAAAATTTCAAATCAACATGATCGATTTATACTGCTGCAAAATGTTTAAATGTAACATATTTGATATTTTTACAGATACAGGTATTTAATCAAACAGAAATATGTATAAATTTTTGTTTTTGAACGGGTTTAAATTAAGATGTAAATCATGGATGTAATTCATGAATGTAAAGGCCAATTTCCACCATTTTGATAAAACCGTGCATGTAGGTCAATTTCTCAACAAGTTTAATCACTCTGTGTACCAATATACAGAGAATAAGAAATGGATTCGAGATGGTAACTCTACACTAAAACTAACATCATGCTTTACGTTCGATCGATGGTGTTCATTTCAAGCTCTCGGATGATCTTTCTGGCGGCATGTCACCATAAAACAATCACTATGTTTGAACCAAGAAGAGAATTTGTGTGCTTTGAATTAGAAATAGTCAGACAAGTGATTTCCTCCTTTATATCCGCATTTATGTTTGTATTAACCTGTCAAAGGGCTATCTTGGCTCCGAACGTTCACTAATGGGAGATATATCTATGGCTTAAGAAATAGGTGAGTCCCCGTGTTCTTCCTGAATTGTAATACTATATCCCATGCTGTGACTCGGTTGATTCTTACGATTCGATTCTGACGAGTTGAATGACTTTCTGGAATCTCTTCATGAATATTTTTTTCATAACCTAATCCTCCGGATGTTTGTTGATGGTGGAAAGTGGTAGATTTAGACATTAAGGCCTTAAAATATACCCTCAAGGAAAGAGGAATACTCATGCCTTACGTTAATGTTTCATGAAACTCAGCGCTTAACATGTGCCATATGTCAACTTAATCCAGGATAAAAGCTCGAATGTTACTTGACAGAGTCCAGCACAAGGTGTCATATATGTTTTGGTTATTAACATTAGAGGGTTAGAACATGTAAGACACGTATAAAAAGCACAGTTTATTGTAAATATACCAAAATATTTATCATATATTAATGTTATATATATTGTAATTCTAAAACGATACCTGTATCATTGCCCGTCCATGACAAAAGGGCTTTTATGTTAAACTTCTATTGTCACAATAAAGATTTATACTGTATAACCTACAGTTTAGAACCCATACATTTACATATTTGATGGTCAAACAGCTTGTCATTTCTTTGTGAATGAAGCCATCAGGAAACATGAACTCTAGGAAAAAAACCCTTAAAACATTTCTGAGGTGCGTCAGCAACTTTGACCACTAAACGCATTCACGTAATTACCAGACCAGACTATTCATGACGCCAACTGAAATCTTGTGGTCCGTTTTATGCTCCAGTTCCTTGTTTGTTTTTTTCAAACTTTGTCCCTGCAGCTAAATCTTGTTTACAAAAACAAATCAAGTAATGTTGAACATATTAGTGTGACAAGTTGGAGTTTGATTGATTTTAGTGAAATAAGCAATTGTAGATTAAAGTGGAAGGAGTGGTCAAGTGCCATAATATAGTTTGTGGATACCGTATGACAATATAAGCCATTATAATCACGTTTTTTATATTTCAGAATGAAATGGTATATAAAATGTGTTATTTTATTTATCTACCGACAATGTTCCCATTTTCCTAAATTTTCAATGGCAAACTTATGCCTGTTGATTTACAGATGAATATTATTCTAAATGAATGTAATACATATTGAAAGAAACATTATAGCTTCACTTAACATACTTTTGCTATTTGAAAAAGGGCTGATTTTGAGAATAAAAAAGTTTATTTCTAAAATCCTACAACTTACTTTTTATGTCCCAGAGGACATCAAATTAAAAGAATATATAATTGTTTCGTATACTTTAGATTTGAGATATTGTAGTTGCACTTTCAAAAAGTGTGATAAAATTAGTAAGTGTCACGGAAAGTTGAAGTTCACAATGATGATCGTAACTAATGACTTGAAGTACTTTTTATAATATATGAATTTTAAATCTTTTTTCTTAAAAGGGATGTTTTTACTAAATGAAAGTGCTCGAAATATTGGAAGCTTTTATAACGAATTATTTGCGGTTATGTGATTGGGATTTCATGTTACAATGCTTCAAGCCATTGTGTTTCTTTCAGCGGTAAATGCCTCTTCAAGTAAATGTTGAAAAAACAGTCGAGCAATTGAATATTACACCAATTTAAAAGCTACAATGATTTATTCAGAGTAATTATTTATTGAGTGGCTTTTATTTTTTTAATTTAGATTAAAATATAATCCTGTTCACTCCGGAAAGAGTGTCATGAACGTGAATGAAAAATCAAAACATGTCAAATTTATTATTACCAATTATAACATGTGATGACCACACTTCACAAGGTACCGAGTGTTTACATCAATATGAATTAGATTTCTGACAACCCTGCAGATACATTTGTATCTTTTGGGAGATTGTTGTCTTCAGTTTTTCAAAATTGCAACAACAAAAAAATCATTAATAAAAATAGTTCTTTTAGTAGACAATTTGTTTGGTTTTTTTCCTCAAATTTTCAAGGTTTTTTTCTTTTCTTTAGACAATTTTGACCTAAAAAACTATACTAAAAGAAAGGGATCGTCCGACGGTACATGAAGGTGTTGTTTCTCGTGGCCTTATCGTTCTTGATTTTTATCAACAATGAAAAAATATATGAGTGTAAAGAAATGGTCATTTAAAAGTTCAAATGTATTTGACGCACACATAGACAGAGAAATACAACTGTTATACACTCCTGCCTACAGCTTATCACATCGTCGCGTTCAGTCTCTGTCCTTCTTTTCCGTTAACATGGGCAACGATCAATACACGTTATGAAATTATGCTGATCCATAAGTGTCTCGCTGTCCGAATTATATTAAGTTATTGATGGACAGGGCATGGGTTAGTAGGACAGGGGAGATAGGATAACGATATCACATTTCTTATATGGACACATCATTAATGAATTCTTTCAAACACTGACAATAAATTTGACATCTAGTCATGCAGATCCTATTAGGAGTTAAAATATGTTATTCGGGTAAGATTTTTGTCTATTGTTTATTTACTTTTTTAATTAAATGAGAAGATGTTAGGCCCAATTTTTCCATATTGTTTTCTTCTGAATACGACACGAAGTTATTGATGGAATTACCGTTGGTCTCTCGTCATTTGCAACTATGGATTTATTTTGACGGATCACAGAAATGTCTGGAAAATTAAAATGACACGTGCATTCTTTTTTTTTTCTTCACTTAATGAGTGCCCGACAGGCCGGGGCAACAGGTGAAAACCGATCAATATGGATCCCAACAGAAACGTGATCTCTTTCAAAACCAAACCAATCCAAAAAAAGCTTCCCGACAGAATAGTGATCTGGATTCATCTTGAAATCTTAAACAACCTAGGCGCTACAATTTCTGCAATCGGTACCCTAACTCGTCCTAGTTTTATTCTAAATGACTCACGCAATCACACAATTCTTGTCACAGTTTATAACGATGCTTACATTTAGAAATCTCGATCATGTAATGAAACAGTAGAATGCATGCTATTGTCGGGTAATTGTCGTTTCATCAGCCTTATCAACCATATGGAACATATCGAATTGCGTTTTTATCACGCTTTTGTTGTTTTTTTATCATTTGATTGATTTACGCCACTGCGAGTTCAAATTTTAGTTATTCTTCCACCCTCTTTACATTTTGTGTTCCTATGGCATTTAGACTAGTTTTACCCATTTTCTTTTGGTTAAAAATTGTATTAAACACTAAAACCCACCATTTTGATTTAAAAGGAATTAAAAAATCTTTTGGAGAACATTAAATGAAAATTATATTAAAAATGAAAACATAATGAATGAACGGTAAGATGTTATATATAGTTGCGTAGTTAGGTAGTCCTAGATCACATTTAATTTCTTTGTCAATAGTTTCGATACCTCTAAGCTGTTGCCTATTCTTCCAAGTGATAGTCCTACGTTATTTGAGTACGCTAGTATCAGCTCAACACCCGCGAACTGATCCTAAATATATTATTATGCCCTATGTCCGGGACAATAGTCATACTTACGTACTAACATATACGTGTTACTTGCGATCTTGAGACATTAGATACACAGGGTGTCATTATTTTTTGTAGCCCTATATCCATAATTTAACAGAACTAAATTTGGAGGAATCCGCAAGTTACATGTCAGTTTGGAAGAACAATAACTTGAGCAAAATAAACTAGAACTGTACTGTCCCTAAAGTGACAGAGACCCTGCCAATTGCCATTTTAAGGTGTGGAATAAATTTGCCACCTTGTACTTGGCAAATATTGATTTTTCATGATTTAACCTTTGAAGCCCTTTTAATGACCTTAAATGATTTGTGCAATGTGTTTATGTTGACAAAGATGTGTTTGGCCTATGAACTTTGACTTTCTGGTCAAAGGTCACCTATGTGTGTCCAGTAATTTCTTTTGCAAACTATTTATGTCAGTATAATTATGTAAAATGTATTACCTAAAATTTTGAAACTGGACAAAGAAAAGGTAAGACGACGGGGTCACCGTTGTGATTTTTGATTTCTGGTCCAGGACGAACAGTTTGACACCTAATTTGTTGAAAACAGAAAAAGTTAAAAATTTGACCTTTCACCCCTACGGAAAAGTCGGACAACAGAGCCACCATTGACATTTTTGATCGCTGGTCCAAGACAAATACTTTGACACCTTAAACTTTGAAATTGGACCAAAGTTGAAAATTTGACCTTTCTTATGACCTTTGACCCCCAGGAAAAGGTCGGATAACGGGGTCACCGTTGAGACTTTTGATCGCTGGTCAAAGACGAACAATTTGACACATTAACCTTTGAATTTGGACAAAGTTGAAAATTTGACCTTTCTTTTGACCTTTGACCCCTAGGAAAACGTCGGACAACGGGGTCACCATTGACACTTTTATCGCTGGTCCAAGACGAACAATTTGACACATTAACCTTTGAAATCGGACAAAGTTGAAAATTTGACCTTTCGATTGACCTTTGACCCCTAGGAAAAGGTCGGACAACGGGGTCACTGTTGACACTTTTGATCGCTGCTCCAAGACGAACAATTTGACACATTAACCTTTGAAATCGGACAGAATTGAAAATTTTACCTTTGACCCCCAGGAAAAGGTCGGACAATGGGGTCACCATTGACACTTTTGATCACTGGTCCAAGATGAACAATTTGACACCTTAACCTTTGAAATCGGA
>JXSR01S073495.1:100672-116411 GCA_000969725.1 Ophiothrix spiculata
TGCCAAAGCCTTTGGCAGGGTAAAGAAGAAAGAAAGAAACAGAAAGAAACATGTGAAAAACAATACCCTGCCAAAGCCTTTGGCAGGGTAAAGAAAGAAGCAGAAAGAAACATGTGAAAAACAGAACCCTGCCAAAGCCTTTGGCAGGGTAAAAATGTCATTTCGCTGCTTTGGTGTGCTTCAAGACTTTGGACTTAACAAAGAAGTTTCACTTCCAAAAAGTTTTACGTTAGTACATTTATCAAGATCACACATAATATTAGTACGAATCCACATAAATTGGTCTCACAATCGCATACACGACTCATATCGATATGATTTTCAATAATAATTTCTCAACAAAAATTGAATACAAAGTAACATTTTTAAATCTTTATTTATTTTTCAAAACATTTCCACCAATTTCTTTCTGATCCCCAGCATGTTTAGCGGAAATTACCACAGACGATCCCTTTTCTCTCCCCGATGTTAGTGAGTTATGAAATATAGTTTCCTTTTACGCAGACGATACCACATGTGAAATGTGAAATAGCTTCATTGTATGACAACCTTTAGCTAAAATAACCTTGAGCGCAAATGAAATATGAGTTGCTAATTCATCTCATGAAATTTTGATTAAGTTAATAAATACAAGCAATTTATGTGTATTTCTGATTGAATTCAATATCTATATACCAAATAGCAATTTAAGCTACTACTTCAATAGAAGTATATGGATGCATATAAAATGCTCATTATTTGAAGTGCGAATTAATTCCAGCTCACTATATTTTAACACGCATACCTAGAGGTATATGAATGCATAAGAAGGCTAATGACGGTTGATAAATTTATATATTCAGTATGATATGTAGAAAGGTCTTTGGGCATTATTAACGATTTAATACAACTTATACCCGTAACTCATTAAATCAGACAGGTCTGGTTTATGGTTAGATTATTAATGTTTTGCCATACATTGTGATTATTGTTATATTCTTATTGGTTTGACCTGATATTGTTATATTTTTGTATTCCTGACCTGATAATTAAGAGTAATACAAGTATTACTCTACCGCCCAAAGAAAGTGAATGTCAATTTTGGAATTTTAAGGATTGTGATTTAATAAAGACCCATCTCTGTTACCTGTCTTGTAACATGTGGTGACGTTTGCAAGTGCTAACTGCGTAGATCCTTCATTCATTATTTTAAAGCAAGCAAAACACAGATTTTTTGGTTCCATCGGTTATGTTAATGAGTCGTGGACAAATAATGTGATTTTTCTCCATCAGTTATTATTTTTCGTTGGTTTTCTTTCGAATAATTGAAAATAGCGTAATCATATCGGGAACCAGCTATTAACTACATGGGGAGTGAACACAAGTCACGTGATCACACCTTGCAATATACATTACCATGTTTCTTTTTTCCACCGAAAATGTTATTTTTCCTTTCCCAGCATTCTCATTTTTGTTCTCATTATCGGTCGTAATTTCTATATCTGCGCCATTATGAGAATTCAAGTTTTAACATTTAAACAATAAAACATGAATTTGTAAAATTGTGGTGTTTTGATTAAAATGGTCAGTTTTGGAAGAAAAAAACCCCAAAACAGTATTTTCCCCAAATATTTCTGGAAAGCGTAACTAAAATTCGTATTCGTGAAATTTTTGAATTTTTTGGCTTTTTGGGCCAACCAATTTGGTTTTTGGTATTTTTTCCAAAATTGACATTTTTGGTAAAAACCCGATATCATTCTTTAATATGGTTTATGCAATTAGTTTGGGAAATAGAGTACAAAGCCACTTTATGCTAGGTCTTAAAGCAACTTTTTATGAAAAAAATAAATCAAGAAAAATCTGAGAAGTGTACTCTCACATGTTTTTTCCATAATTAAATTAAGGGTCTTCACTTACATAAAGTTTCATTTGTATACCTTGAGCCAAATTAATGCTACAGGCAAAAAGGTGTCTAAGAGTGTCCCATAAAAATCTATGGGATATTTATTCTTGTTAACAAAATGTTTTGGTAATTTAGCACTATTTTGACCATATCTCTTTTAACAAAACATAATATGGTAGTGAAAATTTACAGGGGTTATGAGAAAAATATGGTATCAAAATCTCCAATATGATTTTTTGAGTTAAAGTGATCGGAATACACTCCTTTTGTGAATATGTAAATTAGTCTTAAAATTGTTTTTATACAAAAGATACAAAATCAATCATGACTAATTAAACATTTTGACTCTCCCTAACCCATTTCCTTGGAAAGGCCTATATAAAAAAATCCCCCTTTTCACCATGTCCGAGGTGGGATTCGAACCCGGGACCTGCCGCACCCCGATCCCATGCCAAGCAATACCAAACCACCGAGCAGGCGCTGCTACGTCTATGACGTATTTGGACTTGGGCTAATTTCTTGATTTTTCTCCGAGGTGTTTTGGAGTGTCTGGTACGGTGTTTGTTACCTTGATGTGTCATAATTTAATAATTATAATGTACAAGATATAATTAGCCTGATATAATTGTGAAAAACAGCAATATTTCGCAATGGAATAATAAGTCTTAATTTTTCACATGACGCACAATAAAACCTTGATGGTAACGAAATGCTGCCGATACTTTTTTAGCAATTGTCTAGCCAAAATGTCGTTTGGTTATCTGTTCACCGCTCCATATATGATTGGTAGTAGTAAGCACTGAGTATTCTAATTATTGTCAGAGCCGTGTATATGCAAGGTGCACCAAGCAAGCTGGCGAAAGAGAATGAGTGTGAAAGCACGCAGGAGACATCATGTTCATTACATCATTGACGGCATATCTACGTCACTACGAGAGGAGATTCCCTCTTGCGTGGGCGGGAGTTCCCAGGTTTCAAGAGATGATATCATCAGTGTATCCAGAATCTTGCCAACTGAATGTGATTACCCGCTTTATTGCATGCGTAGGCATTAAGTACTTTGGCGCTTATTTATACACCTCGTAAACGCCAATGCTAGTCTCGGCTGCTGGTTATAACAAGTGGTGTCGAAATGGTGAGTGCGGCAGGAAACCTGCCTCTATACTGGGGTACAGAACAAAGTGTAATTATCTGCCTCTTCGGGCGCATAGGATCTAATACTATTGGGAGAATAACGAAATGCCGTCCTGTAAAATGCTTGAGGCTCAGCGCTTCCGCTGCTTAGAGTGTTTCCACTTGTTTTTCCGATTACATTTTCCGCCAGTGTGGAGACTTGTTTTACGTGGCCCCATTTGGCAATTATTATTTTTAGCAAGAAAATGGAAGAAACTACTGCTTAGTTCAACAAATGCCTTCGGCGTTTTACAAAATTACCTCTTTGTTATCATTTATACGAATTGCATTAATTGCAGTCATTCATCACTCACGTGAAAGCAATAATTCCATTCCTAAGATGCTGCATAGTATCGTCATCAAAAACGTCACATGTGATATTTACGTTTAATTCTCCCGACTATTTCCTTTAATGTGTGAAAGAAAACAAAGTACCTTAGTGTTCCTCTCCATTATACTGATGGAAGTATTGATTAAATAATAAGATCAGAAGAAATTCAATGTTGGTAAGTCATTAAAGCAGTGACATTTAATTTGAATGTCACTTTATTGAAATGTCTTTAACAGTAGATAATTTGCTCTTCTATTGGAGTTTATATATAGTGTGTATAAATTAAAAAGGGCGACTTTTCCTATCAGTAGACAATTTTGCCATTAGATATATGATTTTTGGCCTCGGTGCATATCTAAAGAGATCTTAAACAAGTTATGATCTTAATTGACATTCACCCCTCTTGATTCATGATTAATGAGTCGTGATAATGTGTCTTCATTTATTATACGTTTAATGCAAATAGGCATAGTAGTATAATATAATCGAACAATTCTTTTTAATATACCTTTGGCGGTTTTGCTGTACGTATAAAGAGGTTTTGTAATTGTCAAAATACCCGTATGGCGTACGTACAAACGATTTCGAATGTTTCAGACCAATTCAAAAGCTTTCGTACAAACTTTTTACGGCGGCCTTACGAATGAGTGAACTTATATTCGCAGACAGGTTGAAGTATTTCTTACGACGTTCGTGCGTTTGACTTGCGAAGCAATAAAGCTTTGTTGAGAATGGCTCACGGATACATGGATGGCATAATACAATGGATGGGACAAAATAATAAAGTGTGGAAATAAGGAGCAGACGAAGGAGAAATAGAGAAAAACAGGGAGAAATAGGTGGAAAAGGTAGTAAGAGAAGGAGAATGGGATTTAATCGACTTTTATGACCCCACTTTATTTTTGCCAATTTTACAAAAATATCACAAAAAATATATTTTTACGCATTTTAAAAATCATCCGCGGTCATTAAGGGGGTCTTAAGAGGGTCGAAAGGAGTCAAAGGTCAAATTCTCAAAATGCTCCGATTGACCTGAAATTTGATATGAATGTACTTTAGGACATCCTGAGCAACATAAACACATTTAAAAAATCATCCGATGTCATTAAGGGGGTCTTAAGGGTGTAAATGTTTTAATTTGTTCAAATTTGACCCGGAGGTGACCCTTAATGACCTCTGAAATATGTACATCCATATCAAATTTTAGGTCAATCGGAGCATTTTGAGAATTTGACCTTTAACCCTTTTCGACCTCCTGAAGACTCCCTTAATAACCTCGGATATTTTTTGTGATATTGGTGTAAAATTGGCAAAAATAAAGTGGGGTCACAAATTGTACCATCCCGATTTGAATTATGTAAGGGACGAAATTGGATGAATAAGTCGAAATATTTATTGAGAGAAAAGAGTCATATTTTAGAATAACATCTAAAATATCTAGGAAAATATTTCGTAATTCGAAGGTTGTTTTTGTAGTTTCATAATTGAACGAGTGATTAAACTGGCTGAACTAGAAAACTATAGTTTTCATATGATTGTTATCAGAGAAAGTATCCACTGCTATTAAGGTGGCTCCCCGAAGATGATTCAAAGAGAAAAATTTATATTAACCTTGCACCTTCTATCAATGCAAACATAAAACAATTTGACAAATGAGGGGAATGTCCGGCGTGTGATGATAATTTGTAGTAAATCTTTCAGGCGCCTATCCTATCCGCTTCTATGGATCTGCATGTCATGTATCAGGTTTTTTTCTTTCTCTAATCACCTCTTCACATATATATTTTACAGATGTGCAATAAAGCAACTAAATAAATTCTATTAGTATTGAATTAAAAGTACACGTGTATTTCATACTGATAATAGTAGCGTGTGGATTATGGTGATGTTTTTTTTAACCTCTAGTAAACTTTGATAAAATGATTTAGGTATGCTGCGTTCCATAGTATGGCTGCGTACATTTCATTTAGATGTCAACAATAGAAGTGTGTTCTTGGGGCATCACAAAGTTTCCTATAGGCCTAACATTTTAGCTTGGATCGCTTCCAACCACTGTAAGTATAAACGAATCCCTCTATGTAAAGCACTCACTTCAAAGAACATTTTTGCATGCCACAAGTTATTATCGAAAAGATATGGGGTTTGTGATCAATATCATGTTATCATGGTTATAACAATGAACCCTGCTGAATGAGATATAGTTAATTGTCACTGTCAGTATAGATTGAACAAAACAAAACTGATATTATTTCTAGAGTAATATCCACAAATTGTAATGTAAAATGGACCCGGTATTATCTTAAGAACCTTAATTTGACATAATTACTTAAGACAAGTCGCCTCTGCGTTGAAAGATCACTTTCTACACATGACAGCATTACTTGTTTGGTTTCAGAAATTGTCCTCGCGATTCGTGATCAAAGATGCAAGGGTTTTTATTAATCGCTGTCTAATTTAATTCCTTTCGCTAGAAATGTATTTTCCTCCTCATTTAGTCTCAACTGATGTCCTATACTAATAAGACACGTTTCTTTCACATCTGATGCAGTTCTTTCACTCTGAACATTTCAAGAATCAAGGACGACGTTTGTATTGTCTAATATTTATTAATCATATTCATTTTTTCAAACTAATAGGGATGCTTCTGAAAATATATTTTAGATGCATGAAACTCTCAACGAAAAGTGAATTTCATTTTTTCTTGGAGTGATTTTCGAAAAGTGTGATTTTTTTTTATTATATTGAACTTAACTCTTTGTAAGAGTTAAAATCGCCACTCTTTTAAAAATTGGTCACGCTTATCACTCTTTTGAGAAGAATAATTATGATGATTTGTAGAGGGTAAACATGTACAGATTTTAAAAGTAGATTTCAAACATGAATTCAAGATTTTTGTGTTTGTCAAAAATCTATTCAATATTTGACAGAAAACGCGCGGAGTGAAATGACATGGATCATAAATTTGAAACACAGGAGCCTTCTGTTTGGTATACTATAGTAATACCTATTAATAGTAATATTCTATCGAAGTTTATAAAAACAAGTTTGTATCATGAATAAATCATTATAGTCTTATGCGATATCCCCAAATTTCGGAAAAAACGTAGTGGATGAGACACTTCAAAACACAGATTCCACAAATAGTTATTGATAATTTTTACAAATATCCGTAGATTCACAATTTTAAATTCTATTTGTTATTAAATTATAATTCAATTGCGACAAGCTAACATTTAGTGATATGTTTTTCTTATAACAACTAAGGAATTAATTTTACAATGGAAGTCAGCTCACTATCTTGAACACCTGTATGTCGATTTGAATTAATTACAACTCCTCAATTCCTCCCCGTACCTAACAATCAATATTCAGAAGCCCTAGAGCTAAGGGAAGTTCAAAAGGATGACCTAATTTAATCCGCTATCGCACGTATTGCCCCAACCGACATCAACGACAGAATTAACGGTGTACTTAACATGGTATCAATTATTACCTAAAGGTTCTTTTCTTCACTACGACCTGAGTGTCATTAAGTAGAGATCCAAGATGTATTTTCCCTTATGAAGTAAACTTTTGCGGGTAGAAATGAGATGATAATTTCATTTGAATATTTCATGTATTGTTCTAAAAATAAGTATGAATAGTTAAATAATTTCAAATTCAGACCATATTTTGGCCTTTTGGCTCTTTTTGGCTTATTAAATATTCCACTCATTTTGACGCAAGCACTGATTTTTGTTGATGGATGCCCTAAAACCAGTAACACAGATTACCTATTCATTGAACTTAGCATATGTGATGACTCATCCCGAAAAGGGGGACTTTTTGACAGAACACTTTTCAAGATACAGGTGAAAATAGACAGCAAAAAATACAGAAAATAATAAGAATTTCCACCAGAATTACTGTTGTAACATTTTATCGCCTTAATCAATTTCAACAAGTAAGGTGTCATTTTAAAGCTTAGAAAATGCTGCAACAGATAAAATGAAAAAATCAAAATTGATATAATTTTCAAATTTTCAGGGTGAGCCATCACATATTTCATGATAAACATTAATGGAAGAATTAATTAAACTTGATTTACAGCATCAGTCTTCAGAATTGAAAAAGTCACCTGTTTATAGACTAAAATCTGCAGAATGGTACTAACAGCCAAGGTTGTTTTAACCTGCTACTGACAATTCACATGTTTTTAACACAAAGAGGCATTATAGTTTATGCTGAAATTGTTTTGTAATTATGTACATATAACTAAATATATATTTAGTACTTTCTAAATCGATCAGATCAAAATATAAACCACGCATCAGAATATTGAATCTTAAATCCATTAAAAATAATAACATTGTCATTTTTAAAATTCTGAATTTAGTTTTATTCCCCCATTTCAAACTGTAGGCCCTAACTGTACATGTTGGCTAACGAACATCAACTACCACCCGATTTGGAACAAATTGAATATTTTGAAGGAAAAACAGGAATAGAATAAAGATAACAATAAACCAGGCTATTACATTATTGCAAAACCACCTTGAAGTTATTGCCCGCTACGGTTGTTGCTTGAAAATTTTGCACTTTTATAACACGTTTTACCAAAAAGTCACGTGAGCCGGATTATTGCAAGGGTTTAACCGAGAAATTATTGCAATTTATTTAGCAGCTGCCTACTCGATTATCATCCAAATCTGCCCTCATTACCAAATGGAGCATTAACACAAATGATTATTTAGCTTGTCAACACCCGCTACTTATGCGAATATATGTTTCTCCTAATTGATTAACAATAATTAACCTAGAAATGCTTGGAAATGCGTCGAGGAATTAATGTGCGACATGTAACACACGCGGTTGGCATTAATGCAGTAACAGATGTACAGCAACGCAACTAGACCGTATTACGATATGCAGGGTGACACGAGTGGGTGCATGGATGAATACAAAGTATACTTATCACAATTATTTTCCACCATTAGTTTCTTATATTTTCACTGAATATCACGTTTAGTTTATACGTTTACTGCATTTTTACAACGTAATTACCCAACCATAGAAAATTAAAAATTTCATAGTATAGGTCTCTGGAAAGGCAACTGTTACTTACAGTTTCACGGCTTTACACCGATTGTCAAACACCGATATTCAGAAGACATTAATAATTACATGTTGGTTGGTGAATAAATCGCTCGGCTCAATTTGAATGCACGTGTTACGTGTGAAACATGCGCCAACGTGGATTATGTTTAGCATTGGCATATTATTTGTCCTAGCTTGTCCTTATGAACAACGTGTTTCAAATAGCTTTTAATGACGAACTTGAATTTTTTAGGTTATCAATGTGAAGCTGCACGTCAAGTGCAAAATCTGGAGAACTCTGCATGCATTTAACAAGCGGATTCAACATGTTCACCTCCGATATTCAGTGAAGTTCAGTTTCAACAAAATGGCTATCAATGTATTAAGAGATTTTTCAATAACGCCACACATGGACACATGTTTCTCAATCGCACGCAACACACACATTTAAACATGATAGATGTTCACCAAGACTAATAGGCCTATGTCACATTAAAGCGTAAATGTAGCTTGCTATTTATGGTGCATATTAAAAGCTAAAAGGATAACTGACTAGACTGCAAATGACATAAGCATCCTCCTCAACATACTATCTGTGTGTTTTAATAAGCATGATCAGTGATTACAAGCATCAGCAATATCCCAACAGTACAAAGCGCAAGTGTCCCGAATTATGCTGAATACATTTAAAGACAAATAATGGCTTTATTTTTACAGGAAAAATGTTTATAGAACTTTTGTAACCTTCAGTACATTTATCAAAGTTTATTGTCCAATATATTTGCCGAAGAATTGTGCAATTGCCATTATTACATAGCACGATGTGACATGACACCCACGTGTTCCACTGGGAAAATAAACACACGTGTAATTAGTGATCGGGATGGGATTGTGTACTTAAGGATTGTATATACATGACTGCATTCTTTAGTAACATATTAACAGGTCAACTAACTTAGATGTTCATCCGGTATGCAAAATACATAGCACGTATGCTTAAATAAGATATTATTGTTACAAGTTGTAACAGGCAATAGATCGAACTATATGCTATTTATCATGTTCTGTAGGAAAACAGTATTTTCATAAGTGATGTCGAAATAAGTTCCAGATCATACCATGGAAGTAGTAAGATCTACTACTTCCATGATCATACATAGAGATATTTTCAAAAAGAAGAAAATAAGCGAATAGATCATGACATTACAATACCAGTCACCTGACCAGTCAAAGATAAGCCAATTATTTTGCCATCAAACTAAGATCACGACAGACGATATCTTGTTGATTGCTGACCTACTTATTCTCTTAATATCCCGGCTGTTAAGCAAACTGCTGCACAGGCTGCCTGCAATCATTGTAACTGTATTGCAGCATGGTAAAAAGAAATCATCAATTTCAAAATGCACTTATTCAATGTGTAATCAATGACACACACTAATGAAATCTTCTTAGTTACAATGTGAGATCCAAGAAGTCAGTCGTCATTGTTGAGAAAAAATTGAAGGCCAAATTTGTCCACTTTACATCTCTGTGGACAATCATATTCAATGAGACTATCCAGCGGGACGTTAAGTGAATAAACTTGAGCAAGCAGGCAATATCTAACATTTATTATGTAGAAATTAAAAGGAAAATTGTATATAAAAGATTAATCTATAATAATTTTGTTGTATATTTTAATAGAACAAACGTGTTAATATTTCTTAAAACACTTGAAAATAAAGGTCATAAACATTCATTTTGGTACCTCTGAGGTGAGCGGTGACCTTGGTCGTTAGCTGCACAATATTTGGCATTGGAACACGTATCTGTTTCAGGAGTGTCATGAAATCATGAAAACTTGAATTTAGTTGATTATCTTTGTAAATGAGATAAAAACACAAAACAGATATTTATGAGTGACCAAAATCGGTTTTACATCGTTGCTAAAGCCTGTCATGTTCATAATAGATAATAATCAGTCAAATACATCTACCCGTTAAATTTCTTTCACTCAGTGGAATTTATTAATAAGAACACTCGTTAACTTAGCATTTAACAATATTGTAATTAGCTCATTATTTTGTGTAGGAGGTTCATCTAATTACGAATATCATGTTCATTAGCCTCGTGGTCAATGAGCTTAATGATATTTCAAATAAATTTACGTGGGTTATCTCAACTCGAATTTGTTGATTAATCAAAACCACTTTATATTAAAAACGTGAAGGTAAATGTGAATGTCTAAACAGAAGTGCCAATGAATTTTCCATCAATGCAATACTGCATCAATGTTGATTTTAGTTTATCTTTTTTCTTTGTTTTTCTTTAAATTTGTTTCAAGTGGTTTGATTCAATTTGTTAACATCGATGATAAAAAATAAAAAATAAAAATCATTAAAAAGCTACTTGTTTTTTAATCAAAAATCATGGATAGAATTAGTTTTCATTTATACACTACATGAATAACTTTCTAAGCTGAGCCTTTAAAAAAAATCGTGTTGAGACATTAACAGAGGTTTTAGTCACTACACGTATTCTTTCTATTCTTTTATCATCTTATTGTCTAATTAGTTTGTGCTGTATTACTTTCTGTTGAATGGAAAGCAGTTTTCATGGTGTAATTCAACACATGTTATTCATGCGTGTTGTTTATGCAACAATAAAGTAGAATTCTACTTTGTAGAGTAATTCATACATGCCTTATGGTCCAACCCATCATAAAGTCCCAAAGTTTTTTTTTTTTAAGTGACCATATGCTGTTATATCAAAACCTATCTCACAACGATTAGGAACAACTTGCTTTTTATATTGACATGTGATCTTTTAATCCCACACATGGATTAATTAGGCCCTTACATGACTTGTTTCATAGAAAAGCATAATTATTAGACGATAGATAGCCTCATTGATACAGGCCGTTACTTTACCAGCGCACTGAATATTATAGGTTTAATACCAACATAGCTGGACGTAGAATGAAAACATGTTGTGACATGCCGACTGAATGGTCAATCAAACATGTGGCTGTATAGGTGTGCCAAGTAGAGTCAGAAAAAGTCAGATGTCGGCAAAATGCAAAGCAACATGACAGATTTATGCTGCTGCAAAACGTTTAAAAGTAACATATTTGATATTTTTACAGATACATGTATTTAATCAAACGGAAATATGTATTATTTTTTGTTTTGAACGGGTTAGAATCTCATTTAAATCAAGATGTAAATCATAGATGTAATTCAAAGGCCAGTTTGCACCATTTTGATAAAACCGTGCATGTAGGTCACTTCTCAACTATTTTAGTCAGTCTGTGTACCAGTATGTACAGAGAATAAGAAATAGATTTGCGATGTAACTCTACACTAAAACTAACATCATGCTTTACGTTCGATCGACGGTGTTCATTTCAAGCTCTCGGATGATCTTTCTGGCGTCATGTCACCATAAAACAATCACTATGTTTGAACCAAGAAGAGACTTTGTGTGCTTTGAATTAGAAATAGTCAGACAAGTGATTTCCTCCTTTATATCCGCATTTATGTTTGTATTAACCTGTCAAAGGGCTATCTTGGCTCCGAACGTTCACTAATTGGAGATATTTCTCCATGGTTTAAGAAATAGGTGAGTCCCCGTGTTCTTCCTGAATTGTAATACTATATCCCATGCTGTGACTCGGTTGATTCTTTCGATTCGATTCTGACGAGTTGAATGACTATCTGAAATCTCTTCATGAATATTTTTTTTCAAAACCTAATCCTCCGGATGTTTGTTGATAGTGCAAAGTGGTAGATTTAGACATTAAGGCCTTAAAATATACCCTTGAGGAAATAGGAATACTCATGCTTTACGTTAATGTTTCATGAAACACAACGCTTAGCATGTGCCATATGTCAACTTAATCCAGGATAAAAGCTCGAATGATACTTGACAGAGTCCAGGACAAGGTGTCATTCAAAGTCATATATGCTTTGGTTACTAACATTAGAGGGTTAGAACATGAAAGACACGTATATTTACAATAAACTGCGCATTTTATACCAAAATATTCATCATATATTAATGTTATATATTTGTAATTCTAAAACCATACCTGTATCATTGCCAGTCCATGGCAAAAGGGCTTATATGTTAAACTTCTATTGTCACAATAAAGATTTATACTGTATAACGTAACAGTTTGGAACCCAAACATGTACATGTTTGATGGTCAAACAGCTTGTCATTTCTTTGTGACTGAAGCCATCAGGAAAAATGAACTCCAGGAAAAAAACTTAAAACATTTCTGAGGTGCGTCAGCATCTTTGACCACTAAACGTATTCACGTAATTACTAGACCAGACTATTCATGACGCCAACTGAAATCTTGTTAAAAATGTTGTTGTTGCTAATCCTATTTCGGCAATGCTGTACCTAGCTTATCATGGTCCGTTTTATGCTCCAGTTCCTTGTTTTTTTCAAACTTTGTCTCTGCAGCTAAATAAATCTTGTTTACAAAAACAAATCAAGTAATGTTGAACATGTAAGTGTGACAAGTTGGAGTTTGATTGATGTAAGTGAAATGAGCAATTGACAATTGTAGTGGAAGAAGTGGTCAAGTGCCATAATATAGTTTGTGGATACCGTATGACAACATGAGCCATTATAATCACGATTTTTTATACTTTCTGAATGGTATATACCGACAATGTTTCCATTTTCCTAAATGTTCAATGTCAAACTTATGACTGTTGATTTACAGATGATTATTATTCTAAATGAATGTAAGATATATTGAAAGAAACATTATAGCATTACTAACTTACTTTGCTATTTGAAAAAAATGGTTGATTTTGAGAATTAAATAGTTTATTTCTTAAATACTACAACTTCTTTTATGTCCTAGAGGACATAAAAATTAAAAGATTATATAATTGTTTCGTATACTTTAGATATGTAGATATTGAATGTTGCACTTCCAAAAAAAATGCGATAAAATTAGTAAGTGTCACGTAAAGTTGAAGTTCACAATGATGATCGTAACTAATGACTTGAAGTACTCTTTATAATAATATAAGTTTAAATCTTTTTTCTTAAAAGGGATGCTTTTACTAAATGAAAGTGCTTGAAATATTGGAAGCTTTTATTACGAATTATTTGCGGTTATGTGATTGGTATTTCATGTTACAATGCTGTCAAGGCATTTTGTTTCTTTCAGCAGTAAAAGCCTCTGAAGCAAATGTTAAAAAACAGTCGAGCAGTTGAATATTACACAATTTTAAAAGCAACAATGATTCTTAAGGAAAACAATTTATAATTTATAATTATTTATTGAGTGGCTTTTGGTTTTTAGTTTAGATTAAAATATAATCCTGTTCACACCGGAAAGAGTGTCATGAACGTGAATAAAAAATCAATACATATGTCAAATTTAACTTACCAATTATTACATGTGATGGCCACACTTCAAATGGAACCGTATAGCTATGTTCTGCCGAGTGTTTACATCAATATGAATTAGATTTCTGAGAACCCTGCAGACACATTGTATCTTTTGGGAGATTTTTGTCTTCGGGTATGCAAAATTGCAAAAAAAATCATGAATAAAAATAGTTCTTTTTGTAGACAATTTGTGACCCGTCATATCGAAAGGTACTTTAATACCGGCATAGTAAATTACGAGATACAGGCCATTGAAGCTGAGCATAGTCAAAAATCACGTCGAAGGTCGAATTTCTAATTTCATCAGAAACGTTACCTTTGAAGTGTATTCTATCATATTAATCAGGTTCCAACATCCAAAACATAAGCTTTCTCCATTCACGTTTAACCAGTACAGAAACTTTAAACTTGATTTTCTCAGAACTTTAGTTTTGGGAATCAGCCCGATACCTTTTACCATTTTGGATGTAACTTTGTAATCGAACATCCAATAGCCAAAGGCAAGGTGTCATTTTAAAGCTTAACATGAAATCTTTCAGATGAGACCAAAAAATCAATTATAATTTAATAATAATTGTAATAAATATAATACCTTTCGATATGATGGGTCACATTTGTTTGTATTTTTTTTTTCGAATTTTCAAGATTTTTTGGGCTCCTTTAGCCAATGTTGACCTGAAAAACTATGCTAAAAGAAAGAGATCGTCCGACGGTACACCAAGGTGTTGTTTCTCGTGGCCCTATCGTTCTTGATTTTGATCAACAATGAAAAAATATATGAGTGTAAAGAAATGGTCATTTAAAAGTTCAAATGTATTTGACGCACACAGCCTCTGTTCTTCTTTTCCGTTAACATGGGCAACGATCAATACACGTTATGAATTCTGATCCATAAGTGTCTCGCTGTCCAAATTATATTAAGTTGTTGATGGACAGGGCATGGGTTAGTAGGGCAGGGGAGATAGGATAACGATATCACATTTCTTATAGACACATCATTAATTAATTCTTTCAAACACTAACAATAAATTTGACATCTTGTCATGCAGATCCTATTAGGAGTTAAAATCTGTTATTCGTGTGAGATTTTTGTCTATTGTTTATGCCCAATCTCTCCATATTTTTTTCTTCTGAATACGACACGAAGTTATTGATATCGTCATTTGCAACTGTGGATTCATTTTGACGGATCACAGAAATGTCTGGAAAAATTAAAATGACACGTGCATTCTTTTTGTTTTCTTCACTTTATGAGTGCCCGACAGGCCGGGGCAACAGGTGAAAACCGATCAATATAGATCCCAACAGAAACGTGATAACTTTATGTCCAATTTTTTATTATAATATTGAGGCACAGAAATATCAAGTTTCAAATGGAACAGTTAAGATTAAGTTAAAAGAGACTGATTTAACAAAATAAAATGTTGTTAACAATTGATTAGGATGCCAATTCTTTTTTCCGAAGTTGTCTTTAGTTACAAGCTAATTTTGAGTCTGATTTGCAAAATTAATTAAATAAACAAATTAATAGATAAACTATAGTGCAGTAGAGCGTGAAAAGAGTTACCGGGAATGGCCGCACTGATAAAATAAATAGGCGACATAATATGTAAAGATAGATATATTATTTGGATGTCAAGTTACGTTTACAATAGACCAATAAGAATAAGAAAAATAAAATTGAGGACACCAAGTTCAGAGCAAATTGTACCTAGACGACTTTTATTGTAATGTCCTGGTAAACTTTACAGAAGTCACTATCTTCTATTTGTGGATATTAAGGGTAAAGGGAATCAATCTGCTCAGGAAAATGTGAATCCTAACTATTTTTTAATCATAAAAAGATAAATAGTTTCCACTGCCTTTGCGGGGACTCG